>JAULKM010099584.1:0-10813 GCA_032355605.1 Rubia tinctorum
CCTTGTCATAGGACCAATCATGTTGCTTAGAGGATCACGAACATAACCCTTGAATGTTTGATCAAGACGTGGAATATTTTCATTTATGGTGATAGTCGTTTCCTGATCTCTATCATTTTGTTTCCTAAATTCAATTTTTTTAAAAATTAATGATAAAATTTAATTTTAATTATTTTTAAATTTTGAAGTAAGGGTTAATCGTTAATTAGTTTAAATCAAACTTACTTATTATTGCTTATGGTTGTGTTTGGTGGAACTTATAATCTGTTTTGCTTATAAGCTAAGCCTTTTTAGCAGGGGTGGACAATTCCATATATATAAAAACACAAGACCAAAAAACTAAATTTGAATAAACTAAATTTGATTTTTCCAAATATGGCTCTACCAAACACACCCTATATAAATAAGCAGGTATGAATTGATCGTTGATTAGTTAAAATCAAAAAAATTCATTAGTGTCTATATATGGAAAGTCAAATAAGGGTCAACCTTTGATTAGTTAAAATCAAGCATATTCATTAGTGTTCATATATTGAAAGTCAAGTAAGGGTTGACCATTCATTAGTTAAGTCCAAACATTTTTCATTAGTGTTTATACATGGAAAGTCAAATAAGGTTCACCGTTGATTAGTTCAAGTCAAACCATTTCATTAGTGTTCATATATGGAAAGTCAAGTAAGGGTACAATGTTGATTAGTTCAAGTCAAACTATTTCATTAGTGTTCATATATGGAAAGTCAAGTAAGGGTTGAACGTTGATTAGTTAAGTTATAACTAGTTCATTAGTTTTTATGCACGGAATGTTAAGTAAGGGTTGATAGTTTATTCCTCAAGGTCAAACACTTTCATTATTGTTTATGTATGGAAAGTCAAATAAGGGTTGATTGTTGATTAATTAAGGTCAAACCTTAGTTATTAGTGTTTATCTATGTAAAGTCAAGTAAGGGTGTCAATCGTTGATTATTCAGGATCAAGTCTTTTCATTAGTGTTTATGTATGGAAAGTAAAATAAGAGTTGACCATTAATTAGTTAAAGTTAAACCTTAGTTATTTATTTATGTATGAAAGATCAAGTAAAGGTTGACCGTGCAGAAAAACATTTATATGAGGGAATTGTATGTGGGGAGGTGAGAGACCAGTTAAATACTGACACGTGGTAAGTGAGTGGGGTCATTATTTAGTTCTATGCTTTTTATTTTTTAATTCACTCACTTGTCACGTGTCAGTATTTAACTAGTTCCTCACCTCCCCACATGATTTTTTTTGGTTGCCGTGGAATGAGCCACATCAACTCATAAGATGTACCTTATTTATTTCTGTATCTATTCCCCTATTTAATTAATTTAATTTTCTTCGGCCATTATGCTTTCTGAGGAATATTAAACATCAGTTTTCATATTTACCATTTTTAATGCATTTCATCTCAACGAACATCAATTTTTGTTCTGTTGGCATTCCTCATAAATATTTAACATCCTCTCTCATATATCCATCTAATCTTCTTTTTAAATTAAGATCACCTTAAAAAGAGATGAGAGGATTCAGAGGCACCCCAAACCTTGAATATAAAAGGAAAAAAGTTAAAGGATACAGTGATAGTGTTTGAGTATATGTGAATGTCTAGGCTAGTAATAAAAAATCTAACAAAAGTAAAAGTTGCAATGTTTTTTTTTTAATTCTCCACCCCCATGTTAACTTTAGAAGGCCGGACTACAACCTTAATAGAAGTGATATGTACCTGAAAAAAGGTTAATACACATATAAACAAATTGTTTATGAGGGTATCAACTTCTAAAAAGATTTGTAGCGCATGTGAGCATTGTGGGGGCAGTGGAAAAATGGTCTTTGGTGCAGTTTTCCTCCGTATTGATCTCTGGTGTCATTGAATGCTTTAGTTGAACGATTTTTTGCAAAATTTTGTCGGTTCCTACATCGGCTCAGGAAGCGGAAGTCTTGGCATCTTCTGTGATCCTTATGGAGTGTATCACCTGAAACAAGATTAAGCAATGATATATTAGTAGCATCCATTCCGGGTGGATTGATCTATAAGTACTCTGAAATCTTGAAATTCAAATTTATCCACGGAAATGAGTCCTCTGATGTGAGTAGGGAGAGCGCGCATATGGAAATTTTGATCTCTGTGAGGTAAGAGAGATCTTTGCCAGTGCATCAGCACTTTTATTAGATTCTCTATGTACGTAGGAGATGGAAAAAGATGATTTGATGTTGATAATTTCATCATTTAGGTTCATATATCTCCATTGAGCTTTCTTCGGATTATTTATCATATTTACAACAATCAAACAATCTGATTCCATCAAGAAATCCATATTAAGAAATGCTGCAGATTGTAACCCTGCTCTAATAGCCATTATTTCAGCTTCTAGAGGAGTAAGGGTCTTTGTGAAGATATATTTAGCCTCAATCAAAGTTCCCTCATGATTCCTAATTAAGATTCCTAACCCAGCATTGCCATTTTTTCATGCACCATCTATGTTTATTTTAATTAAGCCTGATGGTGGTTTTGCCCACTTGACAATTTGTATAGAAGGCTTAGGTGGGGGTCCAATGGGTGAAATTATGCTCTCTGTGGCAAGATTTATATCATAAGGAGTATTGGAGTGTATAGGTTTAACATGCAGAGAGTAGAAGAGTGTTTATTTGATCCATGAAATAACCGAGCTAGCGGTGCAAGGTTCATTTTCAAATAAACACTTATTTCTTACTTTCCACCGGCACCAACATGTCAAGGATAGTATTATGATAAACAAAAATCTATGCATTGGAGAAATTCCACCAAAAGACCTATAAAAAGCTAATGTATGGCTTGGAGACTCAAAGTGAGATATTGATACTCACAGAATTCTATGCATTTCTATTCATACTGGTTTTTCTAGAGCACAAGAGTTAAAATAGTGATCCAAAGTTTCCAGGTTATCACATGGTAAACATTAAGAAGCTAGATGGAATCCATAATGTATAATCACATCATCAAAAGGTAAGAAGAAATTAATGATTTTCCACATGAAGATCAAATTTTTTCTTCTGAATTTTGATATTATAGATCATCTTAGTGGAAGGGAGGTAACTTAGTTGATGTTTTATTAGCTTGCAGACCGACTTGAAGGAGAACTGTCCACATGGATCAGGTTTCCATATAAGCACATCCTTTCTGTTTGGTTTATTTCTGCTCCCTGTAAGAAAAATAAAGTATCAGAGTTGATAAAATTGGTTAATTGAGGTAAACAATCATTTTTTTCATTTATAAATTGAGCAACTGTACATGAGTATGGTATGGAATTGAGAGAGGGTAGGATGGAGTCTATGAGAGGTCCATGGTCTGTCCAGTTCAATGACCAAAAATTGCACAATCCTTGTCCATGAAAAACTCTTGTGTTTTGCTCAGTTAATAAGTTAATTGAGAATATTCTTTGCCAAGTGTGAGACTTTCCGTGAGAGTCTTTTAAGGCCCAAAGGTGTTGAGCCCAGAAAGTGAGTCCTTCTTAATACTTTCACCAAAGTTTAAGGGAGCAAGTTGTGACAATGTCAGTTATTGATCTAAAAAATAGGCCATTTTTTCCTTTTCAGTGGAGAGAAATGTCCATTTTTTTCTGTTTTCCTTCATATTCTCTCCAAAAAAATCTAGCTAATCTGGCCTCTATTATTTTAATGATCTGTTTAGGGGGTTTTAGTACAAACCATATGTGTTGGGGTAGGGAATATATTCATGATTCTATTAAAGTCAGTTTTCCAACGGTACTTAGGCTATGGTTTTTCCAGTTCAATAATTTCCCATCAACTATTTTGATCAGATGCTGGAAGTGTACATTCTTAACTCTTCCAGTAAAAAATTGGCAGCCTAAGTACTTAAATGGCATGGATATTCACAGGGTGGCCCTAATCAGGTTAGTTTGGGTAGTTGTGGCATGCTTGAAAATATAGAAATCTGACTTTTCATAGTTAATTTTTTGACTTGTTTTAAGCTCAAATTTTTCTAGAAAGGCTTTGAGTTTAATTAAGTTATCTGTGGAAGCCTTTAGAAAAATGATGGTATTATCAGCATAACTTAGGTGAGATACAGGGTTAGAGCTCAGTGTAAGATGGTAATACTCTAAACTTCCATTAAGAAAAATGTATGATATACTCCCAGTGAATGATTCTGAGAATATATTAAAGAGAAAGGGAGAGAGTGGATCACCTTACTTGATACCTCTAGAAGGCTTGAAAAACCCTACAGGATTGCCATTACCTAAGAGAGAAAAATAAGCACGAGAATGATTTTTTATGATGCATTGGATGAATTGTCCATGAAAACCAAACTTCAGTAGTATGCTGTTCAGAAAATACCAGTTTACTCTGTCGAAAGTTTTTCTAAGGTCAAATTTCAGGATACAATTTGGTATTCTGAATTTCTTATGAAAGAATCTGAGCATTTCCTGTAGATACAAGATGTTGTCAGATATATCCCTGAATAAAGGCTTGGTGGGTGGATATCAGCTTGTTCATGTAAGGTTTTAACCTTTCCATGAGAAACTTTGAAAAGATCTTATTTGACACATTTGATAGGCTTATTGTCCTATAATCATCAAATGAAGATGGAACCTATTTTTTGGGAATCAGTGCTATCCAAGTACTTGGTTATACCATTGGGGATAGTTGCTGAAGATAAAAATTGATTTGCTCCATTCAACAAATCAACTTTTATTGTTTCTCAAGATTTTTTTGTAAAATTTCCGAGATTATCCATCTGGTCCAGTGCTGCTATTATTATTAGTTAAGCCATATACTGTGTTTTTTTGATTTTCAAGGGTGATTGGTCTTATGAGGTTTTGGTTATCTTCGTCTGAGATTAATTTTGGAATGTGACTGAGGAAATGTGGGTAAAACAATCCTGAGTCAGGTTGGTGATTAGCTGAAAGTATGCTTTGGTAGTATCTTACTGCTTTATCTTCAATCAAAGAGTTCTGATTTAACCAAGTGCCCTGGCCATTTTTTTATCTTGGTAATATTAAGCCTAAATGTTCTTTCTTTAACAGTTTTATGGAAAAAACAGAGTGTTGTTGTCACCATCCTTAATCCATCTAACTCTAGATTTATGTTTGCAGAATTTTTCTTTTTTCCTCAGTGCTATTGTAAGAGGAGCTTTATTCCTATTCATCTTAATTAAGTCTTCTTGGGAGCGGGTAGCATCATATTCTATTTCTTGATTTTTTTAGATTAGATTCAGCTTCCTCCAGGTTAGCATCTATGTGACTGAAAACCTCTTTGTTCCAGATTTTTAAAAAATTTCTTAAGTCTAATTAGTTTTAGGTAGAAACCTAGCATTCCAGACTCAGTTAATGGTATTTCTCATTTGTCACTAATTACTTTGTGAATCTCAGGTCTTGAATATCAAGCATTTATGAATCTAAAAGGCTTTGGGGGGATGGGATTTGGGTGCCTATATGTAAAAGCAATGGGCTATAGTCAGCGGTAAGTCTAATGAGAACTTGGATAGAGGATGAGGGGAAGTTGGTACTCCATGTGGGTGTTGCCAATCCCTTATCTAATCTCTTAGAATTAGGCAGTCTAATTCTTAAGTTGGACCAGGTGTAGGTATTACTTACAATATTGATTTCCAAAAGACCATTGGATTCAATGGTTTTTTTTTTTGAAATCTTTAATACTAGCTAAATTGGGAACAACTGGTCCTCTGTATTCATCTATGGATCTAATGGCATTAAAATCCTCAATTATGATTGCATTCTTGATAGCAATTTGTTTAAGTTCAAACTATAGGAATTTCCCGCCTTTCCTCGTTTTAAGTCCATATGTAAATACAGCTTCCATAGCAATATTTAACATGCAAGTATTGCAGATGGTCAGTAATTAGGCTAATGTTATTGTAATTGGACCACACAATCCAAATTTGTCCATTATCAGCACATAAGCAGTTGTCAAAATGCAGCATTTTCATGTAGCTATCACAGTGGGCATTAGAATGCATGGGCTCAATTAAACATAGCAAGTGTACCTTCCTTTTGTTTAAAAGATTATGTAGTCTTGTTAAAGAAGTTTCCATGCCTCTAATGTTCCAAACTAGAAAGTTAATTTTAATTGATGTACTATTCATAATTCAACTGATTTATGGCCTTTAGTGGATGATCTTAGCATCATCTTATTAAGCTGATTCAAGTAACTTGGTTTATTTTATTTTTTAGTTAATGATTAAGTGAGTCAGATGGGCTACCCTGGTGTACCGCACTTAGAGGTGTTTAGCCGGTCGGTTTGGCGATTAGGCGGTTAATCGGTTTATAAAATTTTATAAGAAACCAAATAACCGACCGATAATGTTGTAAGTATTACCGGTTCGGTTAGTATTGATTTCAGATGATGTGTCGGTTATTACCAGTTACCATATATATCATCATTTAAAATTAAAAATATAAATCCATATTAATATTGATTAATAGTTAAAGCCGAAAAACTTAGAATAAAAGGTAAGAAATTTAGAAATTGGATAATTGTGTTGGGAATAGGAGTTGAATAATTTTTTGAATTAATATTTAAATTGTATCCTAACGATAATTATTAGTGTTTGACACAATTATAAGTTACATCGACTTTTGTTTGCATAGTTATTTGCTTTGGCATAAGTATTATTTAAAGATATATGTGTTAATAATATAGAGTTTAAAGAATAAGTTAATTTGGGATATTAATTTAAAGTTTTCTTATTGGGTTTGTGATCAAGGCCCAAAGTTCAATGAATTAATTTTTGGGGTTGAAATTAATTAATGTGCTATAAAATCTTTTACCGGTTATTCGGTTACATCGATTACCAAATAATAAAACCGATAACCGACATAACCTAGTAAACGTAACCGGTATTAACCGATTAACCAATTAACCGGTAAATCAAATTAAATATCGGTTCAATTTGATCGGTTATCGGTTTTTCAAAATTTTTGAACAGCCCTAACTGTACCTGTCTGTGTACTCAATTGCTACTGATCAGATTAGGAGGTATCAAGTCCAGAGTTTGTGAATTCAATATTCTGCAGTGGGAGGAACCTGTTGCTTGTTTTCCTCTGCTGAGACATAAAAATAGGTTAGTATTGTTATATACAAAGTCATTTGCTGAAATTTTACCAGTGCTTATCAGGAGATCATCTTTGGAATAGGATTTAATTTTCTTTGGTTGTCTGTTTGGATGGTTGAAAAATGTTGGATGATTAAAGGCTAAAATGATTTCATAGTTATATGATCGAAAAGGAAATAATATATATATATATATATATATATATATTTAAATTCTATACATATATTTAAGGAAATAAAATTAAGGATAAAATTTTGATTTCAACCTAATGAAAAAAATGTGATAAACACGTGCTAAATGATAAAGTGCAAAATATGAAGAAAAAAACGCAAGAGTAAACTAAATACATACAAAATACATAAAAATTATTTTAAAAATTAGCCAAAAAAGTTACTATTCTTTCGTTGCTTTCACTGCATTTCATTTTCTTAAAAATTCTATTACAATTCTGATTTAGCCCTTCATTCAAAATTGAGCCTAAATTGTGCATGAACATGCCGGAAAATATAACATATACTTACCGTAGATAACATATGGGTTCAAATCTTCATTTTCGAATATGATTTTCTAGTTTCTCTTGAACTTTTTTCATAGCCAAGTACTCTGTGAGATCATTAATCTTCTTCTTTCGAAAACCAACTCTGTTATTGTGTTTTGCACTAATTTATACTGCATTTCAAAAATATCTTGTAAACTTTATCTTAATAAATAAATAAGTTGATAATTATCAAATCTAGACTCTCTGTTCTGTTATAGAATAACATCTAAGAAGACATCAATAATCAAGAACTTATCACTTTATAAAGTTCAGTGATCAAAATTGGTTGAAAATTGTTGGATGATCAAAACCTAAACGGATTTCATAGTTACATGATTGAAAAGGAATATATATATATATATATATATATATATATATAAATTCTATACATACATTAAGGAAATAAAATTAAGAATAAAGTACGAAATGATAAAGTGCGAAATATGCAAATAACAAGCAAGGGTAAACTAAATACATACAAAATACATGAAAATTATACAAAAAATTTGCCAAAAAAGTTACTATTCGTTCGTTGCTTTCAGTGCATCTCATTTTCTTACAAATTTTGTTACAATTCCGATTTAGCCCTTCATTCAAAATTGAGCTTAAATTGTTCATAAACATGCCGGAAAATATAACATATACTTACCGTAGATAACATATGGGTTCAAATCTTCACTTTCGAATATGATTTTCTAGTTTCACTTGAACTTTTCCATAGTAGAGTACTCTATGAGATCATTAACCTTCTTCTTTCGGAAATCAACTCTGTTATTGTTTTTTGCACTAATTTATACTGTATTTCGAAATATCTTGTAAACTTTATCTTAATAAATAAATAAGTTGACAAAAATCAAGTCTAGACTTTCTATTCTGTTATAGACTAACATCTAACAAGATATCAATGATCAAGAACTTAGCACTTTATAAAGTCCAGTAATCAAAATTGGTTGAAAATTGTTGGATGATCAAAACCTAAAATGATTTCATAGTTATATGATCGAAAAGGAATATATATATATATATATATATATTAAAAATATATACATATCTTTAAGGAAATAAAATTAAGGATAAAATTTTAATTTCAACATTATTAAAAAATGTGATAAATACGTGCCAAATGATAAAGTGCGAAATATGCAAATAACACGCAAGGGTAAACTAAATAAAAGCAAAATACATGAAAATAATTTTAAAAATTAGCCAAAAAAGTTACTATTCGTTCGTTGCTTTCACTGCATTTCATTTTCTTACAAATTCTGTTACAATTCCGTTTTAGCACTTCATTCAAAATTGAGCTTAAATTGTTCATGAACATGCCGGAAAATGTAACAACATATACTTACCGTAGATAACATATGGGTTCAAATCTTCACTTTCGAATATGATTTTCTAGTTTCACTTGAATTTTTCCATAGCCAATTACTCTATCAGATCATTAATCTTCTTCTTTCGAAAACCAACTCTGTTATTGTGTTTTGCACTAATTTATATTGTATTTTGAAATATCTTGTAAACTTTATCTTAATAAATAAATAAGTTGACAATTATCAAGTCTAGATTTTCTGCTCTGTTATAGACTAACATCTAAGAAGATATCAATGATCAAGAACTTAGCACTTTATAAAGTCCAGTGATCAAAATTGATTGAAAATTGTTGGATGATCAAAACCTAAAATGATTTCATAGTTATATGATCGAAAAGGAATATATACATATATACATACATATATATATATATATATTTAAAACAATTCTATACATATATTTAAGAAAATAAAATTAAGGATAAAATTTTAATATCAACATAATTAAAATATGTGATAAACACATGCCAAATGATAAAGTGCGAAATATGCGCAAGGGTAAACTAAATACATACCAAATACATGAAGATTATTTTTAAAATTAGCAAAAAAATTTACTATTCATTCGTTGCTTTCACTGCATTTCATTTTCTTACAAATTCTGTCACAATTCCGATTTAGCCTTTCATTCAAAATTAAAGCCTAGATTGTGCATGAACATACCGCAAAATATAAAAACATATACTTACCGTAGATAACATATGGGTTTAAATCTTCACTTTCAAATATGATTTTCTAGTTTCACTTGAACTTTTCCATAGCCGAGTACTCTATGAGATCATTAATCTTCTTCTTTCGGAAACCAACTCTATTATTGTGTTTTGCACTAATTTAACTGTATTTTAAAATATTTTGTAAACTTTATCTTAATAAATAAATAAGTTGACAATTATCAAGTCTAGACTTTCTATTCTGTTATAGACTAACATCAAAGAAGACATCAATGATCAAGAACTTAGCACTTTATAAAGTCCAGTGATTAAAATTGGTTGAAATTTGTTGGATGATCAAAATTGGTTGAAAATTGTTGGATAATCAAAACCTAAAATGATATCATAGTTATATGATCGAAAAGGAATATATAAATAAATATATATTTTTTAAAAAATTCTATACATATCTTTAAAGAAATAAAATTAAGGATAGAATGTTAATTTCAACATTATTTAAAAAATGTGATAAACACGTGCCAAATGATAAAGTGTGAAATATGCAAATAACACGCAAGGGTAAACTAAACACATACAAAATACATGAAAATTATTTTAAAAAATTAGTCATAAAAGTTACTATTCGTTCGTTGCTTTCACTGCATTTCATTTTCTTACAAATTCTGTTACAATTCCGATTTAGCCCTTCATTCAAAATTGATCTTAAATTGTTCATGAACATGCCGGAAAATATAACAACATATACTTACCGTAGATAACATATGTGTTCAAATATTCACTTTCGAATATGAGTTTCTAGTTTCAGTTGAACTTTTCTATAGCTCAGTACTCTATGAGATCATTTATCTTCTTCTTTCGGAAACCAACTCTGTTATTGTGTTTTGCACTAATTTATACTGCATTTCGAAATATCTTGTAAACTTTATCTTAATAAATAAATAAGTTGACAATTATCAAGTCTAGACTTTCTGTTCTATTATAGACTAACATCTAAGAAGACATCAATGATCATGAACTTATCACTTTATATAGTCCAATGATCAAAATTGGTTGAAAATTGTTGGATGATCAAAAACTAAAATGATTTCATAGTTATATGATCGAAAAGGAATATATATATATATATATATATATATATATATATATTTAAAAA
>JAULKM010099585.1:0-10813 GCA_032355605.1 Rubia tinctorum
CAAACTATCTACTTAGTTGTATTTAGTAAGCATATTGGGCTTATAAATGTATTTTTGAGAGGTACGTCGACGACCTCCCAGGGTTGGATGACGCCGCTGCAGTTGCTCTTTGTCATTTCTCAAACACAACAGGATTGATATGACCCATTGGATTATGGGGAATGTCCGTACCTCTCTGCTCGCAATCTGCTTCGGAGCACAATGACGTGATGAGGGAAGAAAAACTGATGCATTTGTGCTGATGGAGACTTTCTCGAATTCCTGCCATAATGGTAACCCCCAAAAAGAATCTGGAACACGGCAGTCATACCCTTGCTCAACAATAAAAATATTTTCTCAACACAATTTTCCCTAAAACCGCATAGTAGAAGAAAGGGGAATATAAATTACAGTTCAATGGTAGAACGTATGGAAAATGTTAATGAGCTAGAGGGATTAGGTCGTAGAAGAACGGTCAATAGAACCTCTAGCGGAGAAGTGCTGGGGGGATTTGGCAATAGAAAAGGCAGAGAGGAGAAGGGATATCTTCTTCCGTTTGATTTGGGGTTTCCCGGTTAATAGATCTCTAGGATTTTATGAAATATCCATCGACGAAGGATGGGTGTAGGTTAAATTTCCTTTGGCGCAGTTGGGGGAGGCTAAATTTCTGAGGGCTTGGTGGGGAGAGGGAGAGGTTTTCGTCGGGAAAGGTGGGGGTGGGGGTGGGGGTGAGGAGGTGGTAGATGAATGAGGGTTGATTAGACAAGATGAACGGCTATGTTCCCTAGTTCAACTTTTCTATATTGACCAAGTGATGAACTGATAAGAAAAAATGTTCTGTCCAAAATAAAAATGAACTATATAATGAAAATTGCTCTGTTAGAAAAAATCTCTATACTTACTAATAAATCGGAAATAAAAATGAACTATTTTATTTCCAATATTATCCCCAGCAGCATATAATGAAAATTGGTACCGTCAACCGGGGATGGTGAATTAATTTACTGACCAAAAAACAGGTTCTTAAAAAAACATTCCCACATTATGAAATGATTCTTCTTTTATTTCTTTATTGTATATAGGCAATCGTAACGTGTTATAATATATCAGTTCCAAAAATATATTATAAAGCAATTATTTCTCAATTAAAATATCGATATATTCATATGTTGACATCACTTAAGAAGATCGTGCAACACGAGTTGGTATTCCGTTGGTACGTCGTGGAACATATTTTTGATCGAAAATGTTTCTTGGAAGACCGTTCAAAATATTCTGTGACCCAACGGTCGGTCAAACAAGTAACGGTTGGTCAAATAGTAGTCAATGGGTCAGTCAAACACTAATAAACGTACGACACAAGTATTCATGCTGACTACCTTTGTATTTCGTAAGTAACAGTTGGTTTAATACTAGTCAGCTTACTACACAAGTCCTCCGGTTCACTACTGTCATACTACACAAGTAACTATCGGTCAAACACTAGTCAACGTACCATACAAGTCTTCTACTTCACTACTTTCGTACTACACATGCCTTATGGTTGACTATCTTTGACACAAGTATTCTGGTTGACGCACTTCGTACTACACAAGCGACGACCGGTCAAATGAACTAGTTAGCGTACTACACAAATCTTCCGGTTGACTACCATCTTACTATATATATTGATGGTCGGTCAAACACTAGTCAATGTAGATAAGGAACTACACTAGTGCCGGACATATATACTAAATCAAACAGTCAAACATACATTGGAAAATAATGGGTCAGGACCTCTATGTGAATTGGTCGAGTGACGGTAGACATACTATACAAGTAATGGTCGGTCAAACACTAGTCAACACACATATTGACCTACACTAACTAACTAAGTGTTGGACCACAGTCGACCCTTAACTAGTTAGGCATTCTATGTGCACCGTTGGACTGACGGTGGACGTACTATACAATTGACTGTTTCAAACACTAGTCCGCAAAGATACATGTTATTTGACTTGTAGTAATTTATGGTCAATGTTTAAGTTTTTCGCCATTATTCCGCCTATATATATTGTTGTACATATGCATATGTGCATACATTCATATATATATATATATATATGTGTGTGTGTGTGTGTATATATATATACACACACATATATGAATGAATACTATATATGTATATGTGTATATATATATAGATATGTATATATATATATATCAGTTACTAAGCAAAATCCAAATAAATAACATGATCAGTGATATTACTATTTTGTAAAGAGTGAAATCTTAATTTTTCAAAATGTTTATATCAATATGGTACATATTTATGTTAACATAAATAGACCAAGTACTCCATCCGTTTCTCTATTTGTGGAACACTTACCTTATGGACTATGAATAAAAAAATCAAAGTTATACTTAGTAAAAAATTAGGTATGACTTATTAAACAATCAAACACATAACTTTTTATAGAAAAGAAAAAAAGAAAGCCCACAAAACCAAATACATGTATCTGCGTCATGTTATAATGACTTCATAAAATATAACTTAAAATAATTAAGTAGCATATATGTCCAACAATTAAAGTCTGTTTAATTTCTAATATTATTACAATTGTAAAATTTTCCTACCTGTTTCCAAAAAAAGAAGAAGAAGAATTTAGCTAGTGAACATGTCTTTTCCTTAGTATTCCCTCCAGCTAGACATTCCAATTTTGTTTTTCTTCATAAAACACATGCTCATTTTTTGGTCATAGAAACAAATTTCCCTCCCAATAGTAGTCCATGGGAGAGAAGACCTATCACATTCCCTCTCAATTTCCTCGCCTGCATCCCCTCCCACTTTTCCCCAAATTGCACTCATTCTCCTCCCTCTGTTTCCCAAATCCCACTCCTACCAATTTCCCTCCTTGTCCACGGCAGTATCGAAGAACATGCTGGACCATGTTCTCGAAATTTCTCCATGGAAGTTATACCCATGTTTTTGAAAAAAAATCTCCCTAAATTTAACTCCTTCCCCTCTTTCCCTTCCTTTTATCATTTTTCAGAATTTTATCCCCCCATACGTGGTCTCATTTCCTGTGTAATGTTTCTCCTTCCTAGCCTTCTTCCCATTCTACATAATTTCTTCCACTACCAGTTGCCTTCTTCGTTTTGCCGAGCACAAAAAAAGGTCAGTGGTGTAATTATTGTGTGGATGCCAATTGTATTCGTGATGCATAATAGGGAGAATATATTGTTGCTTTTCTTTCCCTCTACATATTCATAAATTTGTTTGGTACCATAATATATGACTTTGTACATGTCCATACCTTTAATGTTGTTATGTTCACTTCATTTCTTGGAATACCATGTTTGAATTTGTATGCTGTTTCGTTTGGCTAAAGGAGCTAATTGTAATATTGATTGGTTCAACTAGGTTCATATGGGGGGTGGGATTTTGTTCTTATGTTTGTGCCCTATTAGATCCTTTTAATTGCCAACAATCCGTCCAATTTTTCCCATTGCTCTATTACCTTACCATGTGTTACCTTCATCCAAGCATATAATTGTTTTATTTGCTTGACTTCATTTGTGAATTTTGTCCACCTATGATTCCTTCCCTTCTTTTACTCATACTAGTGCCTAATTGCATTGAATGGCGAAGGCAAAGAAGAAATTGGTTCTCAAGAATATAGGTCATACTAATGATGTTGAGGAGAAATGTGTGACCCCAATTAAAGAATATGACAATGAGGACGTTAGTAACGAGATTGTGGATGATGCATCTAGCACGGAAAAATCAGAGGATGAACAAGGAGTGAATTTGACGAAGGACAAGGGGGATAATTTGGACATGTTTGAGATAAAAGAGTATTGCAAACGTAGAGGTACAACCACGTGTAAGTCGGTCTTACTAGCAAAGTAGAAGAAACCCCTACAAATATTCTTCGACAAATCCTACGAACCCATGGTTATGCACATTCGGGGGTGCGGATATTGTGGCTATGTTTTCCGACGACAAATCCGCTTTGGGACATGGCATAGTTGGAAAGCTGTCCTAGAACACGTAAAGAAAAATTCTTGGGAAGACATTATTGTAAGTATGTTCCATTCCTTTATTATCATCTCGTGTTCTTCAAGAAAATTTTAAATTCACAACATGTAAATTTGAGTTTTCATAGATGAGCTGGGATATACACACCAAAATGAGCTTCGATGAAATGGATGAGTTCTGGAAGAAATGGACAATTTATGTGGGTGAAAAATAGAGGAACTAGAAGGCGAAGGTGGCTTGAAAGTATATCGTCGACGCAAAACCGGGTATCCATCCATGGACGGCGTATTAATAGATGGATATAAAAGAGTGGGAGCTATTTGTCAAACATAGAATGACCCCCGAATTCAAGGTCAATATATAAGTCCCCGTAACTTAATTTATTCTATCTATAAATATATTTAACTAATCATTGACCATATAGGCTAAAAGTGATGTTGCAAAGGTAAGCGCCGCAAGTAAGGAATACGTCAATCATATGGGTAGTGGAGGGAACCAAAGAATTTCTAGTGAACCGGAGAAGATAAAAAGAAAGGATAAGATTGATGAGCTTATGAGTCAAGGTCGAAGTATTGAAGAAGTAGAGGCGGAAGTTGAAAGCATGGATTTAAGACCAGACCGATTAGAGGTTTTCCTAAAAGCTAATTGGAATAAGAAATTATTTACGTACACCAATGATTCTGTTAAAAGAGCAGCTCCAACAATTGGGAGGAAATTTTAGAAACAATTCATTCCATAATTATATTCTTATATCAATTTCATACTAATGACTCATATTTGTTTTCAAGAATAGAAAAAAATTTAGACAAGAAGCAGAAGGGAGAGCTGGTGATAGTAGGAAAAGAAGATATCCCCGTTCAAGCAACGGGCAAAAAGGATCATGGGGTCGTTGAAGAGGTTGGCATACAATGGCGAAGATGAAAGATTCCCTCCTACATATTGATGTTAGCTGTTACGCATCCAGTCGTTGTGGGAGCACAAACACAATATTTGAAGAAACATCAAATCAGAAACATGTGTCAATGGTGGTGGTCGATTTCAATGATAGGTTGGTTGCCTTCTTTGAGGCGCAAACACAGTGGCTGGCAGGATAATTGGGTAAACCTATTCCCCCACACTTGGATGCCCGCAACTTCCTTGCTAAATCGTCCAACCCAACAAGTAGAGATAGTCGGGTATTCATTCCTTCAGCATCCGGATCAAGTGACCATGAGAATGACCTTTATGATGAGAAGGTATTCTATAAAATGACCCTTGTCACATATTATGTTACGAAGAATGAGATAATAATAATTTAGCATGATAAGATTTTTCTTATTAATAAATACATTTCACAAACATACCCATTCGTTTTCCGCAAGTATGTGATGGTAATAACTATTAGGTCAATGGTGGTGTGCAAAACATTGTTGTTTGTTATTTAAAAAAGGAAAGCAGCTATATTAGTTGTTCATCTAGGAACGTGATTTTAGATGTTGATTAACGACATTGTTGGTTGATTTCTTATGGGTGTTGATTTTGGATTCCGAATTCATACCAATGCTGTTAATTGTTTGCATATATATGGATCTTGTTAGTTGGGTGCATTTATTTAGCCGTTGTTAGTTGTGGACATATATATGTTGTTAGTATCGTTATTTTTTTAGTGAAGTAATAGAGCGGTTGCGGGCAGCGGTCACTTCTAGTTTTGGTCCTCCCAGATGGAAGTTACGGAGCGCGTGCGTGCAGCTGCACTCAGGAGCAACAATTTTGGTTCAGGTTTTGTTTACCCCATTAAAAATAATAGAGTAGCTGCGCGAATCTGTAGTCGGCGCCACTTCTATTTTTGACTTTCCCAGAAAGAAATTTTTTGGGATCTTTCTTACAAAATTCAATTCGGTATTTCTATACATGCATTTTAATTATCGCATCGATGTTTATGAATATTTTTGGCGACGAAAACAAGTTGATGTTTAGAACTCGTATCAATTTTTACTCGTACGAACTAGGGATAGGGTTCAAATTCATTGCATTATTATAATTATTTTCTTCTCACTTGTTTTTCACAATTCCTTCTACTTACATTTTTCCAAATTTTGCGGATGATGTGCTCAGAAAGGAAAAAAGTGCTGCCTATATGTTTTGAACCACAGTGGACAAAGGGACGCCACTGCAATTGGTATCTTGCTTCCTAGGGATAAGGAAAAGGACTTGCATATTAGGTGGGAGTGAGTTAAGTTTTGTGGACCTGTGATCATCTCGAAGGCACCTTTGCCTATTGAACTGAAAAATTTGAGTTTATAACTGAGGCCATTTGATATAAGATTCTATGGCCCGGAAAGCTGATCGGTGACATTAACCAACAATATGATCATGGGGTATGATAATTGTATGTTTATGATCGTAGCGTAGGTAACTTTAAACAAATTAATCTGACATAATTTATCGTTCATATGATTACCAAGAAGAACAATAAGCTTTCGCCTCGCAACATGCCGGTCATAGAAGATGGAAGCTGTGTAAAAAGGTTCAACCAAAAACTACCAAGGAGGTAGACGAGGTAAGACAAATAATTACTTTACCATACTCGCATTAGCAAATACTGATAACCACACTCTCTCCCTACAGGAGGTGATCAAACATGGGAAAACTCCTAATGAACAGTTCACAACCTATACTCGATTGGTGAAAGGGGAGGTCACACATTCAACCCCCCCCCAACACACACACACACACACACACACACACACACACTTCCATTTCTAATGGGAACTATCGTTTTCAATACATAACTAAAAATTTACCCATCAATGTGTAGCTAAAGAAAATATTGCATCGATGGAGATCGGCCAATCAATTCCACCCAAGTCGGTTTATGACCGCCAACTTTTTTTAAGGAATCATTTAACCCTTTGCAAATCCCACCGACTGCTGAATTATATTCCCATGAAACTCAACTAGCTCTATATAATGTCAAATAGAATTACAATAGCATGTATCTTGCAGGGCGTTACATTAGACCAGGATTCCTCTGCTGCAATTCAACATATCTGTGAATTTATAAGTTCAGCCACCCAAGTATTTGGACCTAACAAAATCTTATGCATCCCTTTTAGTGTGGATGTGTTTGGATTCAATGACATCTCCACAACCATTTTTATTGGCAAACAAAAGTTTTTAATGAGCAGCCTCAATAACACACATGAAATGGAGTGGATTAGTAGATCACAACTTGATCTATAGGCATCGTAAGAATGCATGCTCATCGTAAGAATGCATGATCACAACCCATGCTGCATAACAGTTTTTCATTTTTATATTTTCTTTACAGACACAAATGCTATAGGATGGTTGATAGATGTCACGTCTAGTTTGTTCCGGCTGGTTCAAATTCTCCTGTTCAAAATGCTCAGAAAAGGGTCGAATTCACTATGACAGAGATTTCAACTATCATGCGCCGCACTCGAGCAAGGATGTATGCCTTCCCGTACAATCGAGAGTAAGTTCTATGCATGTACAAGATTAACTAAATTGAGGTATTATTAGTTTTTGAGTTGTTTACCCTTTGCAAGCAGCTGCACCTAGCTGCGCCCGTATTTTCAGTTTTTTTTTTGCAAAGTTAAGCATTAATAATCACATCAGGTACTTTTTAGTTTGCTTTTGTAGTAGCCATTATTTTGTATCGTCTTCATGCCGAAACATGAACGATTATATAGCATCGACTCGATGACTGGGGAAATTGGCAAACGTAACAAGCTATGCCTTCAAATGATTCGTTCGTAAGTTGATTAATTTTTTCCCAACTTCGTCAAAATTACACCTGATTATACTAGTACAATCCATAGACATTTTTTCATATTTATATATTTATAAAATTATTTTTCCATTACTTTTAGGATTGCAACAAAATATTGATTGTACGTCAATCTGGATCAAAGTAAAACCTACCCTCCAGACTATACATGGAATGTGATAAACATCAATGTACGTATAATTTCATAAAATTGTAATTCCTATGTCAATTTGATGTTCATAACCATTTCAACAAATCTTTTTCGGTATCAACACAAGATTCAATATAGCACTTGGGAATGTGGATACCATTGCATGTATTATATGGATTTTTTTTAAAGAAGTGCATGGGATTGACATAATTCCGGTATATTTTCTTATGTTTTTTTTCCTATGTGTCATGTCCATCAAATGTGGAATATAACATTCAATTTAATACATGTTTCAGCAATTTCCCGAAGATTGCACTCCTTTAGGGAATGAGAAACTAAGTAGCATTGCTCTTAGTTGGGTTCATATTTTTTTGAAAAATGCTTTTCCCATTGCATGACTCAATTACATGTGAAACAGGGAATTGAATCCATTATTGGATAGTTACATGTTTATATATATCCCATTACTTAGTATCTCTTAATCAAAGGTAAATGTCCCCAACATTTGATACACATCATCTCCATGAAACAATATGTTATCGTATCTTATGTAGGGTTGTCAACACAATTTTAGCAACCATTTACCACGTTCATATACTCCATCACCCTGTAAATTACATTTGATCATATTCAATAGACTTTTGCTACAACATTGTTGCTTATTTCCGATGAATTGTGATTGTTGGGAATTTGTATAGTATAATCGGTTTACCGGTTTATTACATTGCACTAAAAACCAGGAATTTTTGGAAATGTTTTTTGTTGTTGCTGGATGTGGCCATATAATCGTTGATAGACTTTTCTACTGTTTGCAGCCGCGGGAACTAATAGAGCAGCTGCGCATAGCTGCGGTCAGCACCCAATTCTAGTGTTGTTTTTTTCCAAATCGAATTAATAAAGCAGTTTTCCCAAATCAAACTAATAGAGCAGCTGCGCGCAGCTGCGGTCAGCGCCCAAATTACAATATTGTTTTTGGCAAATGGAACTAATGGAGCAGCTGCGCGTAGATGCGGTCAGCGCTCAATTGCAATGACAAATAAAAAAATTGGTGACAATTTTAACACTAATTTTCTTAAAACCGGTGCAACTACAAAACCGATGCTAGATTTTAACACCGGTTTTTACAAACCGGTGCAAATAAAAAAAAAGATTCTAATTTTAACACCGGGTTTTTCCAAATCGATGCCAAAAAAATACCGGTGCCATATAAAACCAAAGTGAATTTAGCACCGATTTTTAAACATGAAATCCGGTGCCAATATTGCACCGGTTTTCGCTAACCTAAATCCGATGCAAAACTTAGCACCAATTTTCTAGAACGGTCCTAATATGGAAACCGGTGCCCATATTGCACCGGTTTTAATAAATCGGTGCTATCTAAAATACCGGGGAAAATGTTTCACCGCCTAATTAGGCACTGGTTTTTTGCACCCAAAATCCGGTGCTAAACTTCCCAAAAACGATGCTAGAGGGTCAGTACTCAAATAGTGCAAAATCACATCCTAAATCAATAGATAATCTTACATAAGAAATTTCTTACGTAATGGAATCACATTTTGTATCTCGTTGTGCAATGAAAATTTGGTTGCATAATTTAATAGTTAATAAGGGTGAAAAGTATCATTTTTGTTAAAATTTTAATATAACCATTTAGATTTTTTTAATATATAATTAATGTACTTAAAATGTTTAATCAGACAAGATATACTAGAACTTATAAATTTATATCATGCTTCTTTTAGTTCATATCTTCATTTAAAATAAGCGTGTGTTTGGGAAGAATTGTTTTGTTTATGTTTTACTTATATCTTTTTAATATTTTTTATATATATGTGCATACAATCTTTTATTTGAGTAATTAGTGTAAATATATATATATATATATATATATATATATACTTTGAAATTTTATTTATTTTCTTTAACACAAAGTCTTGTTTTAGGCAAGCTAAACTTTAGGGTAGAGTTTATTGTGCAATTATTGTAAGTTTCATTTGGGGATGGAGTTTTTCTAAAATATGTTGTAAAATATAGGGACCTACTATGTAATTATCAAAAAAAATATGAACATTATAAAATCCAGAATTTTCATTTATTTTCCTACCCCTCTCCCATTTCTCTAGCGATAACCACTCTGCCCCCTCATTTTTTCTTCTTTCACCGATGATGCGGCGGAGCTAGGGTAATCGCCGACGATTCTTCTTCCATGGCGTAGTTACCCATCGCTGGTCATCTCTTCGCGTCGTTGATACAAAATTCGATCGCCGGTACAAAATCGTCAAATGAAGATGTACTCAATTCAGTCCGAGTAGACGACACTCGCGTCACTGGAGTGAACGCCGGTGGTTCAGTGTGATTTTTCGGTGACATTGTCTCTGTTACATGAAACCACAGGTAACTTCTGGAGGAGGAGCTAGGGTTTGTACGTCGTAGTCTGATCGACTGCGATAAAAATTCCAATCATCTGTGCTAACTCCGATCAACTGCGATGAACTCTGATCGATATGTAGACGGTGAAGCGAGGACAATGACGGCGTTGCTATGGCGAGAATGAAGGTGGCACCGGGCACTGCTATGATGAGGATGAACGCGGTGCTTCTTGAAGTTTCCATTTTATACGGTTATTTTGCGGACTTTTTGGATTCACTTTTGTATAATTTTGTACTCTATATGTTGCATTTTCCCTTGAAATTTTCTAAGAAGTTAATCGTGACTTTACGTTTTTATTACTCTTCTATGAGATTTTGTGTGACAGGGAAAATAGTGAAAGATTTTGAAGACTTCAAAGACTATCTTCGAAGATTTGAAGACCATGAAGACTACATTTTGAAGACAGTGAAGACCTTGAAGACTCGAAGAAGGGAAGATGAGACAACTACAATTAGACCAA
>JAULKM010099586.1:0-10813 GCA_032355605.1 Rubia tinctorum
GGGTTGGGCGAAATCCCCATTTGGTTAAAGATCCAATTTTCCGCAATCCAGAGTCTTCACAAGGAGATTCATATCATATATGAGATTATATATATATAATATGGTTATAACCCACAAAATAAGAGAAAATGGGGAATAACGCAAGTATATCCATCGGGGTGGTTTTGAAAATAATTATATTTAAAAAGTCAAGTGTAGTTGATTAATTGATTTCCTATATTTATCCATTTACCTTATTTTTTGTTCATTTTACTTTTTATCGTACCATAAAATTTACAAATTTTCAGGTTTTCTCTCTTTTTTCTCATGTTTTGGTGCACGTCCGAAGGATGAAGAGCATACAAAATCTTAGAGAGATTGTGCTCACACTTCCTTTAAGAAAGACAGTTATGAGTCTAATCGGAAAAAAGACAATCGTGAGTCTACCCATGATCTCACAAACTGACAGTCTTCTTCTATTTTTGGCGACGATGATTCTTGTCAAATCATTGAAGAAACAACCCATGATTTTAGAAACAACCCTAGTTATTTTTTTAATTCTGTCTTGAAAGTTATCATACAATTTTTCGGTTCTACATAATTGACAGATTCAAGAGATTGATTATCAAGAAAATTTTGGGCTCTGCAAATTTTTGGATTCCTATTATTGCCAAAACAATCCCATCTTGTTTTATTTTTCCTGGTTTTTCATCATTCAATTTCGATGATGCCAATGAAGTAGAAAGAAGAGAAAGTATTCGAGATAGAGAAGTTTGAGGAGGATGGTACTAGTGGAGGCAAAAATAAAGAAAATAAGGTTGAAGGGGGAGAACAAGGACAAGTAAAGCAAGAATTTTGGATCTTATAAATTGGATAGGAAACTCAAATAATTAAGTATGGAGTTAATGCTAGTAATTGAAATGAAAAATCATCATAAGATTATGTTTTTAGATTATTTTTAAAAATTAATGTGACTTAAAGTGGGACAAAACTATAATTAATATGGTGGCAACTTATCAAATCCACTCAAAGTTCAAATGGGAGTGCATTTGGAAAGTGAATATTTTTGTTTATGCTAGTTTGAGAATAGTTAAAATTGCATGGAAAGTCTTTAATAATGAAGTATCTAATAACAAATGATGATGAATTTCACCCAATAATGTTCTAAAGGCTAAGTTGAAGGAGTATCTATATAATCGTAATATAGATTATTGCGGTTGATAATATGTTAGAATGTATATCTCTCTAGAATACTCTTGTGTATTGTATGTTTACTTTTATACCTTATGTATCTTTAAATAAATAGGTGATTTACTCCATATACAAATCATTGATTAATCTTATACTAAAATGGTATCAAACTTTGGGGTTTTCTTTTCCAAAATATTTCTCAACATTTCCTCTTCTAAACCATTTTTTTTATGAACCGTCCCCTTTTGCCCTTTTTCTGAGAAAAATCCTCTCTTCTTCAGCCGTGACTTTTAGACTCTTCTCTCCCTCTCTATGCTCTCATCCACCTTATCCACTTCAAGCTTTCTTCCACCACTATTGTCTCATGGAAAACTCAAGTACTGAATGTTCTTGAATCTAAAGGACTTTTCGGCTATCTTGATGACTCCCTGCCACCGCCGTCAAAGTCTTCTCCTTCCTTAAATGCGGACTCCTCGTCTTTGGGCATCCTTCATTGTATCTAACACTACCTAGGATGTCCAAGATAAGAAACTTCAAAGTATTCTTCGCTCAACTCTCTCGGATGGTAAAATACGAGAAATAATTTGTTGTTCTTCATCGAAGGAAATTTGGGATCATCTCTGCTCCACCTTTCAAAACTCTTCTCCGAGTAACCAGTTAAAACTTCATGACCAACTCACTAATTTTTGGCGTGGTACCGGTTTTGTTGTTGATCTGCACCGCCTTTTGAAGATCTTCTTGACAAGTTGTCTGGTCTTGATACATCTATAAGTAACAAGGATTGTGTGATTTGATTTTTTCAGCTCATGGTCCTGAATTTATGCAGTTTTCAAGCATTCAACTTGCTCAAAAATATATTATCGGCATATTTTAAGGCGTTAGCTTGCGCTAAGAGTCATGAATTGTTGCAACAGACTATTTTCAGTTCATCTAACAACTTCGAAACTCCATCTAAGGATTTCTCTATTTTTTAATTTGGGTGTTCCCATAGTTCTCTAGGGCACTTGTATCTCACTCATTGTCACGTTGTGCGTGGAACCCCATACTCGGTCGTCGTGGCGGTCAGTGTCCTGGTAACACCTCCTCTGAGTGGTCTTGTCCTTGTGGTCATTCCTATGGTGGTCATGGTCACCATTGGAATCCCACGTGCCAATGGTGTAATAAATTTGGTCACACTGCTGCAAATTGTCACAAGCTCTCTTTTGTGAATCAGTCCATTGACTCTGCTTATCTAGTCGATGTTTTTCACTCTACTATAACTCTTGAAGAACTTCATACACCTTCTGTTGGCTGGTATCTTGACTTTGGGGCAACTATTCATCTCATTGCATCCACTTTTTCTTGGATAATATCGCGCCTTATTCTGGTAATAATTATGTCATTGTTTGAAATGGACATTCCTTATCTATTACTCATACTGGTTCTTATCGATTTAATGATACTTTATCTTTATCTAATATATTAATGATTCTAGCTACTACCAAAAATCTTCTTTCAGTTAGTAATCTGATAAAGGAGTTAAATGTTGTCATTACTTATATGAAAAGTATTTTGTGATTCAGAATCGGTCCACAAGGGAGGTCGTGGGCCAAGGACGATGTGAACATGGTCTAAACGCTCTTGACATAAGTGGTGCTGCACTTGTTTCTTGCATTTAGTAGTGCGAGAATTGGGATTCTTTTGAACTCTGGCGTGCTAGATTGGGATATAGTTCTCATTTAGTTATATCCACGATGAATAAACAAGGTTTACTTTATGTTACTTCTTTGTTACTTAAACCTTCTCTATGTGATTTATGTAAAAATGTTAAAAGTAAACACCTTTATTTTGTGAAAAAGTCCAAGAGAGCGGATTCTCTATTATATTAGATTCAATTTGAGTTATGGGGGCCTGCACCCATCACTACTAATTCTAGTTTCTCTTACTATGTCGTGTTTATTGACGTTTTTTTGCACTTCACCTAGTATTATTCTTTACGGCATAAATCATACTTCTTTGATGTTTTCCTTGCATTAAAATGGTTTGTGGAAAACCAATTATCATGCTCCATTAAAGTTTTTCAAAGCGATGGAGACACCGAGTTCACCAACACTCGAATGCGTACTCACTTTTCCACTCATGACATTCATCACAAAATCTCTTGCCCATATACGACCGAGAAAAATGGTCGCGCTGAAAGGAAACATCGTCACATTATTGAAATAGCTTATCCATATAATTTTACTTTCATATTCCTCTTTCATATTGGAATAATGCTTTTTCTATCGTAGTCTACACCATTAATAGGTTTTCCACTCTGGTACTCGATGGGTATTTTTCATTTTCTCTTGTCTATGGCCGTCATTATGACTACACCATTTTTCATTCCTTCGGCTGTCAGGTCTATCCTTCCATTAGGCCATTCTCGAAACATAAATTATCCCCAGGCATGCAGTTTACAACACAAAGGATTTTAATGCCTAGATCCCTCTAATAAAAAGGTTTATACAACCAAGCATGCTCGTTTTAATGAACATTTATTTTCTTATGATGGATGATCCTCTATTTCTCATTTTTCGATGGATGTTTCTGTATTTTTTGGACTCTGGATCTATAGTGGAGTCTCTTTCTCAGACTTCTTATACTTATTCCACCTCATGTAAGTTGTATCCTCTGCCAGACTTGTCTTCTCCTCTTGGGCATGCCCCTACCACTCTAATGATCAAGATACCTCTCTATATAGTCCTCACGTACACCTTTGCCTTCGGTCTCACGCACTACTCATCCAAGGGAAACTCACTCTCGTACAAGCTATACGACGCTTTTTTCCTAAGTATGTTCTCACCAATTCTCTTACTGCACTCCATGCCAAAACTGAAGCCCGTGGATATCGTTGTGCTCTTAAAAACCCCAAGTGGGTCATGGCCATAGATGATGAGATAGCAACACACTTGGGGATCTAGTACGATACCTATTGGTGTTATGTGGTTTGCTCTAAGTGGGTCAATCGCATTAAGCGTTGCTTAGATAGCTTTTTCTCACCTTGTAGCACATGGCTTATCTCAACTTCAAGGTTTTGACTTCACTAACACCTTTAGTCCAATAGTAAACGCCTCTATTCTCTATATCAGTCTGTCTCTTGCTACTATTTATTAATGACCACTTCATCAATTGGACGTCAAAGATTCCCTCTTCAACGGTCTTCTAGATGAACCCGTTTAAATAGAGAAACCTTCTGGTTATCGGAATTCTATCTATCCAAATTATGTTTTTTGCCTTCACAATGTTATTTATGGCCTTAAGGAGAATCCCAAGGTTTCAGCGTTTCAACTCACATTAGAGCAACCTTGGTTTTTCATGCAACAGTACTGATACCTCACTTTTATTACTTATGTTCGTGGATTTGAAAATTTCTATCTTCTTGTTTATGTTGATGATATTATTCTTATGGTAATGACCCCACTCTCATTCAGAAATTCATTCCTCGCAGTGACCAGTCCTTATTTCTCACTTGTTGATGCTCTTCAATGCTAGGATATTACTCGACCAGACTCTGCCTTTGCAATCAACTCATCAGTCAGTTTTGGCATTCTCATCGGGATGCGTATTATCAGGCTATTTCCAGTGTTCTTCGCTATGTACGTGGTAACCTTCACTATGTATTGCTCTTTCGACCACCTACATGTCCGCTCCTAGCCTCTGGATAGTCTGATGCTGATTGGACTCGTTGTTTAGACACTCGCTGCTCCACCTGCTATTATGCTATTTTTCACGGTTGCAACATCGTATCTGGAGCGCCAAAAAGCAATCTACTATCTCTCGATCTAGTTGTGAGTCTGATGTGTAACTTATTGAGAGATTTTTGTATTCCTATGTCCTCACTACCTCTGCTTTTGTGCGACAATAACATTGCCATATTTATCTCCCAGAATTTGGTTGCCTACAAGCGGGCTAAACACATTAACATTGACCCACCTTTTCTGTGAGCTTGTCTACTCCGGAAAATTACTTACCTAGCATGGCATGTTCCTTCATCGCTACATATTGTGGATATCTTCACCAATGGTCTATCTCGTCCTCTCTTTGACCTTTTTCGGCCCAAACTCTGCGTGACTCCTCTTCTCATGCTTTGCGAGAGGGGTGGGTGGGGGGAGTGATGATAATGTGTTGGAATGTAGATCTCTCAAGAATATTTGTGTGTATGTATGCTAAAATGTTGAGAGTTTTCTCCAGAATACCTTCAGTTCCCTCAGAATATTTTAGTGGATTGTATATTTATTTTAGTACAATCTGTATCGTTAGATAAATCGGTGATTCACCCATGTACAAATCATTGAGAAATAATCAATGCTATCTAACAACTTGAAGTAATTTATTTTAAAGAAATCACTTCAAAACTGCCAACATATTATTAATAATGAATGTCTGGTTCATGAAGCTCGATCGGTATCCTCTTGGGAGACTACAGAAACTAGAGAAAGAAGTATAATATTTATCGTCCCATATGCCTCTATGCATATATAAGCCTGAAAAGGATGCAAAGGTAGGACGATAACGTCTTTGGTTCCCAGATTGTTCCCCAATCATCCATTTGGTTCGCAGGCACACAGTAAGTAAAGTGGGGATGGCAGCAGCGTATCATTTCCCAACACTCCGCTCCCGTGCATGCAAGCTTCCACGTGGGTCGTGAGCACATTGCCACCCAAATTTTCAAACAATTTTTCGGCGGGCCCATCCCAGACCCAAATCCGTCATTTCATACCTTCTCCCTAGGGTTTTATCCTCGTACGGTGGTCCGGGTCCACTAAAATCAAGCATGTCGTACCCCTTCATTCGCCACCTTAACACAACGCCTCTCTATGATCGCAGCAACGTATTTTCGAGTCTTCCGGAGTTTGATTTTTCGTTGAATTTAAGCCTCCGAGAAAGAGCGTGATCAGTATCAATTCATGGAGATGGATCACAAGTACAGCAAGAAGGTGAGAAACGTTGAGGATCACGCGAAGCATTGTGTTGTTTTGGGTGCTTTTGACTTCCGATTAACCGTTTTTGTCTGCAGGAAGATGAGAAGTGCTGCACTGATTGTCGCGCCACCAAAACGCCGTTGTGGAGGAGCGGGCCGGCGGGGCCAAAGGTGAGACGAATCTTATCGATCATCCTAATCGAATGATTATTTGTGGGATTATCGTTTTGCGAACTGGGTTGATCTTGATCTTGGTTTTTATTTTTATTTTTATGCTGCAGTCGCTCTGTAATGCTTGTGGGATCCGGCAACGGAAGAAAATGGTCGCCGCCGCATCGGAGACGGCGATGAAGGAGGGAGGGAAGAAGCAGAAGTACGATGAACTGGGGGTGGAGTGGAGGCAGAGAATGATGGCCTTCAGTGAAGGGGTTGTGAAGTACGAGAAACGGAGATCGGAATCGGAGAAGAAGCAGAAGAAGAAGAAGGAGAAGAAGAAGAAGAGGACGCGAGATGTGGAACGTGCTGCTCTCCTCCTCATGTCTCTGTCTGAGAGCAAGGGATCATCTTCTGCTCCTGTTTTTGCCTCTTGATTTCTTCATTCTTGCTTTTGGACATCGTCATCATTTTCATCTCCGACAGAATCGACGTCATCGTTTGACCTCCGGACAGAATCGGACGTGGACAGGAGATCTGGTCTTCATAATAGTTTTATGTTTTTCCTTTTTGGTTTGGTCGTTTCATGATGAACAAGAATCCGATTTTAAGGTGGTTGCTAGTAGAAAAAAAGAAAAAGTGTAAAAGTCGAATGAATTCTCAATTGTCGCTTTCTCATCTTCTAATACCTTTCTAATGGAAATTAAGGCTATATTTTGGGTACTAATTTTGACAATATCGTTGCCTTTTGTTTTGTTTTTTTAATCAAAGTTTTCAATTATGGTCCTAATGATACGAAACGCACTATCCTAGTGGCTGATAGGGATGATGATGGGTCGGGTCTAATAAGACCCAGACCCGACCCTAAAAAAATTAGTTAGACTCAAACCTGATCCGAACTCGTAAGGTATGAAAATTTTAAACACGTAACCAGACCCGATGGATTTAAACGGGTCTTGAGTTCAAAACGGGTGGAATCCCCTTAAACACTTTCTCCGAATTTCTTTTTCTTTTATCGATTGGAACTTTCTCAATGATCATGTTATTAACAGCAAAATGTACAAGCAACAATAATTGAACTCTGGGGCGTTAAATCATTTAGTTTCGTTAACCTGGGACGAGAATGTGCAAGCGGAAATTATTGCAAAACCATCATCCAATTTTACAACAATAATTAAGTCAAACTATGCTTATAATCCAACTTATTTTAAATATAGGGTGTTTTCCCCCATTTTTATTATTAAAATAATTCCTTTTAAAAAAATCAATTGCCAAAGACGGCTTAAATTATAATGGAACTGCTCATAACTCCTATAAAACACATCATAAAACAACTGTATTGCAAAGTTTTGAAAAAGTACAAAAATGGATTTTCATTTTTGATGTTTTATATTGTAGAAATAGAGTTTCATCTTATTTTATATACTTCCATCTATCCCACCATAACCTGCACTTTTACTATTTAATGTTCAATACTGTCAATTTTTTACCACATATTTGAATAGATATATAAAAAATAATATTATTAGGTGTGATATTTTTGAATTTGTCGTAAGATGTAGTTTCTAAACATCAACTTTTTCTTTGCGGTTATCAAACGTAATTAAATACATTAACGATCAAACATACTTCTTGAAAATCGTAAAAAATATTCTACGCAATTTATGTTAGGATGGAGGGAGTATGGTCAGGGGCAGAACCATGAATTTCTTATAAGGGGGACCGAAGTTATTTATATATATATATATAATGAATCGGCCATTAAAATAACAAATTACAGTAGATTATATCATTTAAAGAACAAAAAAATCAAATAGTAAAGATAAAATAGGGCTAAAGAAAATACAAAATTGATATTTTTGAAATGGACAACCTTCTTATTTTTATTTAAGTTTTTCTCTCCTCTCTTTGATCATATAAAAAGTATCGATGATCGAATCAATATTAAATGTCTCTTCAATATCCTTTTCAACATAGACCAATAAATAATCTCGTAGAAAATCATTTTCAATTTGATTGTGGAGACATATTTTCACAATTTTCATGACTGAAAAAAAAACTCGTTCAAATTTAGAATGATGTTATTTTTAATTAATACTTGTAATTGAAATTAAAATCTTTTTTTACCTTCAATATTATATGTACTGCGTACAACTTGGATTAGGGAATCTTACTTCCGGTAATAGTATACTTGTAATTGGAATCACATTTAATAATATACAGATAACTTGTTGGATTGTGCAAAAATTTGTGTATAATTTAGATAAAAACCAAATATAACGGATAAATATTAAAGGTAAAATTAGATTAAAATGAATTTTATTTCTTGTTGGACTCTAAATTATTTTTTTAAATATAGCTTTTCTTCAAGTTTATTTTGTGGCAAGGAATTATTTTTGGCGGAGGGGGACAACAACCTTTTTTTACCACACAAACAAAGAAAACACAAAATACTAATGGGAAAAAATATTGACCGGGACCAGGCACTCCATGATCCCCAATATTCCACCACCACTGTATGACTGTATACAGTAGACTCCAATAGTAATTAATTAAAAATATTTTGAAATTTTAGAAAGGAGACCACATCACATTTTTTTTAAAATAATCCACCTATTGGTGGGGGTGTTTATTAGGTTCCCCAAATTTCAAACCCAAAATTTTGATACAATTCCTAGAGTCATTAGTAGATTCAGTCGCACTTTTAAGACAAAAGCAACTATGTAAACATTGATCTCTATTGATTATGATTCTACAACTTGGACCTCCACACCCCATGTTAATCCATTGATAGCCAGATAATCAACAGATATATTCAAAAGTTGGCAAAAGTAGAGTCTAAATTCTTATGTTCGCAATCCCTAATCTGTCACCGATTAGCGCTGCCTTTGTTTCTTGACTCAACTCATTTATTGTTGCCTTGCTTCTATAAAATTAAGAGCTTTTCTAGGGAATACGTGAATAAATAAATACTCATAACTCATGTTCCTTTTAACGTTCAATTTTGTTGATACAAGTATCCGTTTTATGAAATCATGAATAAATTTGCATTAATTTTCAGTATTATTACAGGCTGTGTGCAATGTACTGTACTACTATATGTGCATCTCATGATCAGTACCAAAACTAACGGATGTAGAAATACAATGAATGTAAAAATGGCTTGTTAAGTTTAATTTCTAAACCTGTACAAGAACCTCTATTTCCCACCAAACGATATTGAAAATTACCCGCAATGTTTGAAATAAAAGAATTCGGAAATCAGCCATTAATATACAATAAAAAATTATACAAGTAATATTTATAATTTATAATTTAAAATGAATATAATGAGAATGATAATATCATGATATATCAATTGAATTTAATGGTGACCAAATTTTATTTATTTTAATGAAAATGTAAATTTTCATGTGAATAGTGTGTTATTTCTGTTCTTTTAAAAATTATTATTATATTTTAAGAGTACTACCTATAGATTGATCATATTGATCATCAGCAATGTAGTAATTATATGCAAAGAAAAGAAGGTAAAAGTAGAGCCAAGTCAACTTTGCTTTTGATTAAATCATTGGTTCATAACTTCTGACGATATCATCAAAAAATAATGAAGATTACACGTGAAGTGTAAAATGATGATGTTTAGTGAGGTGAAAGATAATTATACTCCAACATATTTTGATCCTACTCTAAAAATGATTGTATGTTAGATTTCGGTCCTATAAATAGTATATGTGGGAGTAGCTACTGTATTTTTAAATTTAAGGCCTCGTCATTGAATGAGGTGGGTTATTTAGTAGATCCCAAAATCAAATAATAATCAATAGGAAGTTACAAGCGATGAATTATATTGATCAATCCTATCTAGTTACAAAAGAGAATAAAGAGTTGTTTTGATCATGGAATGATAAATACCTTGTTTTCATTTCATAATCCTCCACTCCTTGTGTTAGATTTTGAGTGATCATACAGTCTTTACACCACAACCAATCTATGTGCAGTGATCAGTTTCCCATGCAATCACACTTCTAGCAACATTTTATGAGTTTCCTGAAATGGGGAAAAGGGAGGTCTCTATTGAGCAGGAGTTGAAAATTTCTTGCCCTTCTGACACTCTCAAGATCAGTGGACTGCCTTGTTTTGTTCGCGAGTTTAGCGAGGTAGTCCCCCCGGCTGATAGGCCTTCATAATGGCATAGACATATTCAAAAGTTCTGAGATGTTAGGTGTCCCTTATATTCCTCAATAGCTTGATCAGTATCCATAGAGATTTAGCCTTTGCCTTGTGTATATCAACTGCTTCCTTGTCGGTCTCAACTACGACGTTGGTGCCCAGATTAGTTGCTCATTTCATACCTGCATGTATAGCCAACAATTTCGCGTGAAGAGAACTTGATGATTCATAGACTCAGACAAGTATGCAATAGGGTTCCTAATGCATATATGAAAACAACACCTTGGGAGGTCGTCGACGTACCTCTCAAAGATGCTATTTTTAAGCCCTTTTTGCTTACTAAATACAACTAAGTAGATAGTATGGCAAGTCGGG
>JAULKM010099587.1:0-10812 GCA_032355605.1 Rubia tinctorum
CTATCTACTTAGTTGTATTTAGTAAGAATATTGGGCTTAAAAATAGTATCTTTGAGAGGTACGGCGACGACCTCCCACATACGAACTTCAGGGATGTTCCAATACTTGTAAGTAATCCATGTAACATATATTATTTATTCAAAACTTTTTCTATACTCTACTTTCATATGAACTGAACATGATTTTTGGTTTGAAATTCAATACGTCCCCGGTCAGATTATTGAGATCCTACCGCCTTTGAAGTTTTCGGTTGTGCTCAGGTGCAATGGACGGGAGTACCACATGCATTACTCGGGGAAGAGGATATTGAAGAGCCTAACGCTGAAGGGTTAGGAGCTATTTCTGATTACTAAAGGACTCAGTAAAGGGGACACGCTCTACTTCAAGTTGGTCAATCATTCTGGCCCAGAAGTTTTTAATGTTGAACTTCTTTCCTATTGATGTATCGTATTTTGAACCAAATTATTATTTATGTATTTTTATATTTAATCTTGAAATTATAATCTTCATGCTAGTAATGTTAATGTAATGTTATTCAATCCTTATTGTTTAACCTAACATGAGCACAAATTTTGAAAAGAAGAATTATCAGCAAAACGAAAAATAATTTTTGGGTTATTTTGTGAATTAGTCTTGAACAAGTAAGTTCGCGTAAAAAGATTTTGTTTTTATGTAATGTCGAACCTCTGACCGGCTGATTGGTGTGCCGAAACTGTTAGACCCACCAAAGTCTGCGACGTTGCCGAGTACTCGAAAACTTGTTGCCTCACCCGACTTTGCTACGACGTCACTTAGTACTCGACACCATGTATCTTGATCCGAATTTGGTGTGACATCGCATATATCAAGGCGGACAGAACTATGGTTCAAAACGACATCGTTCTGGAATGATTATAAATAGGGGGACCCTAAAAATCAGTTCAGTCATCCACTTACATTTTTTTTGTGAATTCAAACAGTCTCCAACTTCCTCCTCATCTTCTCCACTCAGGAAAAAGGCTTGTTCTTATCTAATTCCTAGCACCTAATTTTTTTGAATTATTACTTTACAATGTCAAATGTATGGTCTGTGAATGTGTTTTGATTTTTTGACCATCTAGTTTTGTCTTGGATTTCTGAGAGTGTGAACTTTCTTTGGGTTTAAACATAGGTACAATGTTTTTGTGTGTTGGCAAAGGGTTTTTGTTTGATATGATATTAATTGTGCTTCATTTTTGGGTTGTATTTGTTTCTTCTCGTTGCTTCCTCTGATATATGCGGCTTCGCACATCTGTTTTCCACCAAATCGGTTCATGCTACTATAGTGCGACGTCACATATTCTTATTTCCAGTAGATTATCTTAAAGTTTGTGGCACCACACTATTATCAGGTGTCCTTCGGATTTAACGAAATATTAGCGACATCACATCATGACATCTAATTGTACGATTGTTATGTTTATGTGACTTTGGTTTTGTTTCGGTCTTGTTATTGGTCTGGCCTACAAGTATATGAGGTCACATGTACCTGTCCGCCATCCCACTGGTTTAGGCCAACATGCACCTGCGATGACATCGCCGACGTCGCATGTTGCACTCCTTAGAGAAGTTCAAACTTAACATTTTCCATTGTGATGCAGTGCTGATGGCTAGTGAAGGATAATTTAATCCACCTTTTTTCAGGTTTTTCACTGACGTACATTTATATTTACTAGCTAACACATCTTCACACTTTATATTTAACAACTAATTATTTTATGGTTTTCTTATAGTTCCCCGCACAATGTCGTAACCCATAGCCTACTGTGTTCAACATCGACTATCATACGATGGCTCTTGATTGACCACATTTCCACTGCACTCTCAAGCAGTAGAACTTTGGGAAAAACTCTACATTGTTAAAGTTTCTTAATTAAATTTTATTTGTTGCCAATTGCATATATATATATATATATGTGTGTGTGTGTGTGCATATTTCTTAATAATATTATTTTGTGACTCAGTACATCCCGTATGAGATTGTACCACTCTTACTAACTGAGAAAACTCCCATAGTGCTAAGGTGCTACAGGACAGAGTGGCGCATGACTTACTCGGGGCAAGGTAGGATCAAGGCGATTTCTCCAAAGGGTTTCGATGAATTGCTTAGGGAAAACAACCTACGCATCGAGGACACATTGTTATTTAAGGTGCTGAAAGTTGGGGGGCCAATCGTCTTCAAGGTCATCATTGTCCGTGGTGATTGAGTTAATTTGTTTTTCACTATTGTTGGAACTTAGACAACTCTAATTTGAATTTATGTAAAACGTGCATGGATATTTTCATAACTACTGTTTCTCAAATTATTTAAATATCTTATTTGAACATTATATAGCTGACTGTGTATATGTGAACTTTGATTTGTGCTTGATTTAATAAAATCAATTTATAATTTTATTATTATAAACTATTGAACAAATGGTGTATTGGACGTTTACGAAAATTAATTCTAATATCTATGGTGTTTGTAGCACAATGATTGGTAGCTACTGTAATGCCTAATGTCCTTTTACATGCCCCAAATTAATCGTGATGATGGGTTATTGAGAGGAGGGGGACGCCGAAACAAGGAGAGCGCACATCCACCTTTTTTTGTTTTTATTTTTACCTGACACTATCAAATGATTTACTTTAACGTATCTTTCACATACCTCCTACTTCAGTAATAATTCGGAACACATATCGATGCAAACGGCGTTTAATGTGAAATCGGTCCACCAGTTAAAACAATATCTGCAACGTCGCAAATAGTTCGGTAATGTTATTTACATCATTTTTTTACCTTTTACTTCAGTTCCCATAAGAACCAGGGTAAAAAATCAATTATTTACCTCTCTTTTTTATAACAGAGCTAAATATTTTTCTTTTACTTCAAAAAAAATAACCGAGGTAAAAGAGGCGAAGTAATAGGTCATTTTTCTTATAGTTTTGGGCCTTTTTCAAGGCCCAATTCCCTACTACTTTATGTATGGTCCTATGTCTACTAGGGTTTAAGTTTATGCTCATTTTAGACTTTCAAGAGTAGGGTAGAGAGAGAACAGAGCTATTCCTTCTCTCTAAAATCTTTTCTCTTCTTCTCTTTATTTTCTTTTGCTCAAAGGCATTGAATCCAATGAAATATTTGAGTTCAATGCTTACATAGCTGTTAATTAACTTGAGGATTGTATTTGCATTCATGATTTGGTGTTTGTTTTGTGAGATTCCTTAGATCTACCTATTTTTATGTGTTTATGATTGTTATGTTGGCTTGTTCTTCATATTCTTATTAATTGCATGATTATCACACTAAATCTGGCACACACTGTGGTCAACTTTCAGGTTGGCGCAATAATTGATATCCCCCGGGGAAGGAAATCTAGATATGCTTGGAGTAATGATAGTCCAGAACTGTATGAGTGTGTGCTTGTGGGTTGCGGAGTCAACATTACGATCAGCCATACAATAGTCTTCTCCGAAAAATTGGTCTAAAGAGTTACGAATAGAGATAGCGCTAGTAGCAAACTAGGATTAGCATTTTGCAACCCTAGACCCAACAATAAGGTGTTTCACCCCCTTTTCCTTTTTAGGCCTAGGGAGAAGCATTTTTGGTGTAGTGTCCGGCACATAATTGCACGGGGGAGATTTAGATCTACAAAGCAGATAGGGTCGTTGTTGTACTCCACTAATTACGGAGGTGATGCCGATGGAATATTACATGTGCACCCTACGTGATAGGTATGGGAAAGTGTTGATTATCGACCACAGCACGTGTCATAAACACTAGAATAGGCTTGTATAACTTGTATGTGATGGAATCGAGCATTAAGACACACCAATCATGTTACACAACAACTCCCCGAGTTCTAGTTTATATAGTTTATTCTCTTGGGATTTGTATGCTATTAGTTGTTATTAACCCCCCCACCCCCAAAGCCTATTTTATCAATATTAGTTATTCTTGACACATGATTTGATTGACGACCCGATCACGGTTGTGTTTAGTTGACTCTTAGATTCCTAATATCTCTATGGACGACCCCGGTCTTGCAACTATCTACCCCATGGGTTGAATAGTAGTAGTAACGGGAGAAATAATATAAATTCTATATTTAATCACTGCTCCCCTCTCGGTTTTAATTAGTGCATCTCCCATGATTTATTAAGCGACATCGGGAGGGGCGGGTCAATAGAGTAGTGCGAGCCAAAGAGAATTGGAGGAAATATCAAGAAAGGCTAAATGAATAACCTGGGAATAAATATAAACAGAAACAGAAACTAGAGACAAGAATTGAGGCAGGAAGTTTAGGAGAAGCTGAATTTAGGTTTTTACAACGGAAAGAAAAAATTCATTGGTTAAGAAGGGAGACAGGCTAATTAATATTTTTCATGAAGCAATGAGATTGAGTTAGTACCAAAATCATATATCAATCTACAAGTGGAAAGGAATATATTAGAGGACCAAAGAGAAATTGAAGAATAGTTGCTAAAACAGTTCAAAGGTCAGTTGGGTATAGCAGTAAAAGCAAGGTAGGATGAAGGAATTATCATAATAGGCTCGGTACCAGCATCCCAACAACAACAAAGTTTGATTAGGGAAGTAAGTCCATGGGACATTACACAGGCACTAAGAGGAATAAAATCAAGAAAAATCCCAGGAAAAGATGGGTACCTGGGAGACTATGGATGAGGGCTAAACAAAATTAATCCAATGCTTATTTAATGGTGGGCAGGTACCTGAGGACCTGGGTAAGGTTGTGAGCACTCTAATACCAAAAGTTCAAAACCCTCAGGTAGCCTCTGACTATAGACCAAATTCTTTTTGTATGTAGTCTATAAAATCATTACAAAAATCATGTGTGCTAGGCTTAGTGGTATTCTGCCAACACTAATTAGTACAAATCAAAGAAACTTTATATAGGGTAGGCATGTAGCTCACAACATTCTGTTAACTCAATAACCTTTATAAAAGTATTCAGAAAGGGGGAGGGGGGAACCTATTTGTGTTACAAAAGGACACAAAAATGGACATAAGTAAGGCATTTGACAGTATAAATTGGGAATTCTTAGTACATTGGCTGAGAGCACCAAAGTTCCCTAGTCTGATGATCAGTTGGATGCAATAGTGTACTATAACCTCATCTTTTTCCTTGACTTCAAATGGAAGACGAACTGCATTCTTTGAAGGGAAAATGTGTGTCAAGCAGTGGGATTCCCTCTCCCCCACAACTATTTGTAATATGTATGGATTATTTAACCAGGTTGATATCATCATAGGTACAATAGAGTTAGCATTCATTTACTGTTATTTGCAAATAATGTTCTTATATTTTGTAGAGAAAATAGGAAATTAGTGGAGGGGAATTTAAACAAAGCCTGGAAGAATATATGAAGGTGTCAGGACAGGAAATAAATGAGAAAATGTCCAAGATATTCTTCTCAAAGATGGATCAAGAGGAAAAGCAGTTGCTTGCATGAAACTAAAAGATGCGAGGGGTGGCATCTTTTAGTTTCATGCAATCAATTGCTTGGCATCCCAATACAATAATATTTGGGGTTACCACTGTCCAATGCAAAATGGAACAAGGAAAACTAAATCATTTGGTTGAAAGAATAAGAGGAAAACACGGTCATCAGGAACACTTTCCTATGCTGGAAAGATGATGGTAATTACAACCATATTTCTTAGCATCACAGGATATTACTAGCATTTTCAACCGCTCACAAAATTTTATGACAGGATAGTGAAAAATTGTAGAAGCTTCTTGTGGGAAGAGAAGTAAAAACAAAGAGGATTCAAAGATGTTCCTTGGAAATAATGCGCAGAAGTAAAACAAAAGGTAGAATGGGACCAAAGAACCCAGGGACAAGGAACAAATATGTTCCAAAAAGGACAACTTATGGGTTCAATGGATCCAAGCCTACTACTTAAAAGGAGAGGAGGTGGAGAGGTATGAGCATAAGGAGAGTTAAAGTTGGGCATAGAAAAATCTGAACAGGCAGAAAAATAGGTTCCTATCACAAATGAAACTTGTATAAACTCCAAGGGAAAACTGAGCATTACAGGAGTATATGATCTATTGAAGGGTGGGGAAAAGTCATATTTCCTTGCAAAAGTGGTGTGGCATCCAAAAATACTTCCTAAGCACAGGTTCTTTATTTATAGGCTATTTAAAAGAAGTCTATAAATAGTTGATAAGCTGCAAAGATTCAAAATTTCAGGAGCACAGCCCCCTTGTTTCTTATGCAATCAGGAATAGGAAAAAAAGCACTTTTTTGTGAACTTCAGTTATGGCAAGGAAGTAGTTAAGAGGATATTAGGACAAATATTGAGAAATGAAATCAGGAACTTCAGACAACTAAAGTGGGGATTGCTGATAATGATCAGAAGGGAAAAATTGGAGTTAACTACAGATTTATACCACCTTTGGGATGAGAGGAATAGAAAAAAAATTAAAAAATTATCTGAAAGCCAAATTATTATGTTTACAAGTGGAATCGGATGGAGGAGAAAAATGAATTGAAAGAAAGAATTGATAGAATGTTTTTGTTAGAAAGAAAGGTTAGTATAGTTAGCAGAATTGTGAGGGACTTGTAATGGGCTGAGAGTGAAAGCATATAATGTACTCCCTCTGTCTCAACTCTATTTGCACTTCCACTTTTTTGACACTATTCTCTATCAAATTTTGACCACATATTTGAATAGATATATGAACAATAATATTATCATATGTGATATTGTACAATTTGTCGTAACAAGTAGTTTCTAAACATCAACTTTTTATTTGTCGTTATTATATGTAGGCAAAATTATTAACGGTCAAACATTTTTCTTGAACAACGTGATAATGATTACAGTTCCAATTGAGGTGGGACGAAGGGGGTAGTTAAGTCTTGAATTGAAATATACAAAACTCTTATTATAATAATAATAATAATAATAATAATAATAATAATAATAATAAGGTTAGATATTTTTGGGAATGGTAAAGATGGGGTCTTTTCCATCAACATCAATTCTTTGCTTTGAGGATAATGGAGTATATTTTTTATTTAATGGAGGATAATATGTGTGCGTTCCAACTAATCATTTACAGCATGGCATATTTTTGTTTGAGGTAATAGAGTGTTTGACTTTTTTTATTTCTTGGTAATGTTGATAAAAGAGGGTCTATAGTCTTTTGATGAATTCTCATATTACAGTACCTAATGTAACTTAATTAATATGCTTTGCTTTTACAGGAACACAAATGTGTAAGAAAATAACCCGGTAAATTGCAAACACCCCGCAAAATATTCATCCGATTATATTTATTACATAGATGATAGTAATGATGGTTTGGATGTTGACAAATAGCTCATTGTATGGTGTTGGAAAATAGAATGAACTAGGGAATAATTAATTTATTAGGATATAGTAAGACGTGCAATTGTTTATCGCATGAGCGAGATAAATGATCATGTTTGGTTGGGAAGGTTGGTAGAACTAGAGTGGTGTGATAGTTGGCAGAACGTGTCCAAGGAATACAAGACCACTCTCTGGATGGAGTACAAGGTAAGTTTTGATTCATTCAGTCGTATATAGTTTTATAGTTTTTTTCTTTTACAAAGTGTTGTGTATTTACGATTACGTTCTAAGTGTAGAGACCTTATAAAATAGACACAGTAAATGTGGACGAATTAAAAAAATTAAGATACTTGTAAAATGTGTGGTTACAAAGAAGAAACTTGTAAAATCACAAAGCCAACGGGGAGTTATTTTCAATTGATTTAAAGATGAAAACATTCTTGGTGTATCTTCATTTCATGTTTAAATCACTTTCACAACATTGTAGGCGGGGTTAAAAGCTCAACAAGTTGAAGGATGATTAATTCCAACGGGCAGGGAAGAACGACATTCTTTGCAAGGTGACCAAAAAGTTTGAACACTTCAAGCTGTGCAAGAGGAGCCGGTGGATTCTTCCATAGCGATCTACCTCTCCCTAAAAATTTGGATGACCTATTTCCGGAATAGGAGTCTCCTTCTAGTGGACCGCAGCACTCCCGGAGCAACATTGAGGTCAATCACGAGATACTCCTTCCTACATCGACCAGTGTCACTAATTATGATAGAAAAAATGCAACCCACTTGAACAAGGTTATATCTCATTTTAAATGGCGTTTTTTTCCCGTGGGAGTCTTACAATAAATATTTGAACATTTGTAAAAATCAAATGTGAGTGAGTTATGCGTTGATCAAGGAAAAATGTGGACCCGTTTCACGTTGTTGGTGGAATTTTACATTAATCAGCGCATCTACATCATTTGGAGACAATAATTAGAGAGAATGGCAAGGATTTCATTGGAGAAATCATTGGTTACAATTGCACATTTTTCTATTATGAAATGCCACAGCAAGAAAGTGGGACTAGAAAGAGGAATGTTCGTTTATGGCCAAGACAACTTATATCCGATTATGAAAAAGTAATCATTTCGAAGATAAAGGGTTCGTTCCTCATAAACGACTTGGAAACATTACCTATTAGACGTAGACCTTCCATGGCAAGCGTTCAAGTAGTGAAGGAATCACTTAGTTTCGTGAGGATGTTGTACAATATTTTTCGTTCGTAATTCCTACAAATCTAAGTACTTATTCCTTAGAAATAAATGTGTGTTCAATGAATTTCAGGATATCATTGTGTGCTGGGGTGACTTTGGAAAATTATAGTGATGTGAACAAATAAATCAGCCTCACATGTCTCTCTATCTATTGTAAGTACAACATTTACTACTAATTTCTTTACTTTTTAAATAGCATACATATAGAATAAGTGTATGACACTTTCCATGTCCATCTATGACATACTTCGCAAGATATATGTATTACCTTACCCATAAAAAATGCCGGATGAGTTTTTGTGTCCAGCCAAGACTCGGCAAATTGGTTTCAAAAATAAAGAGAGAATTCACTATTTGAGAAAAATTCTTGGAGGTAAAGACAAAAAAACTATTTCTTGTGTGTGGTATGGAAAGGTAATGTAACTCCAGTATCGAAGTTCTACTGCAACAATTATATCTTGTCAAGTTTTCTTTTCTTTCAATATATATAAATATTTTATCTAATCGTTAAACTATCATTGGCGATTGATTTTAATAGTTCCCGACAAGAAACGTGTTTGTTGGATGGATTCACTCAACTTCCCACCTTCTCCATTGTTTTTTATTCTCTTAGAAATCATATTGAATGATGTCAATCAAAACATTTGAAATAGTTTTGAACTAGTTGAAATTAAGATACGTATTTTATCTCTGCTAATTTAATAAATATTGTTAATGTCAATTAACTTATTGCAAAATTGTTTCTATGTATTCAGTACAAGAGATAATCTAAAACGTGGGAATGTGAGTATTATGTCATGTTATAACAAAACACGGAATGCATTCAGGGTGAAGGGTTGGCCTCCAAATTGAACAAGTGTAAACATGTTTCAGTTTTAATACTTCTCACAATTTTCATCACATAATCACAATCAACTTCTCATGCCCATAGCTTTTTCGACAAACACTGCAAGCCGTACTCCCCAGATAATATCAACACGACGGCAAGTTTTTTATCTACTCCCTTCGTCTCGAAATAAAGTTTCTATTTATTTGTCAACTTTCTGAAATCATGTTTGATTACCAATAATTTTAATTACATACGCTAAAAGTGTATAAAAAATTGATAATTAAAAAATAATGTTGCAAAAGATCTAACAATATATCACATGATAATATTGTAATTTATATACTAGTTAAAATTTATGATCAAATATGGGTTGAAAAAGTGAATCCAATTCCATGATTTTTATTACATATTTTTTTGCGAAATAGATATATCACATGATTTCCATTACAATCTATAGGTGGTTGCTTATAAAGCATGTTCTATTCTATTTACGTTCAACTAATATTGACACACTTTTTATATTGAAATGTTTATTTTATTTTGGCACATTTCAAATCTGGTAACATTGAGGTTATTCTACTCCAATCATTTCACCTTTTCCCCCTAACATTCTATTTGGTCCACTCAATTAGCATATTATAATTTATTGTGCCACAAATTGAAGTGTCAATATAATTTGAATAAATGGTGTAGATTTTTTAGGCCACTATGCATAGATGTGTAATCTAATGTACTCCATATGTTCCAACTCTATTTGCACTGTAATCATAATCATATTATTCAAGAAATATGTTTGACTGTTAATAAGTTTACCTACGTATAATAGCGACAAATAAAAAAATTATATTTAGAAACTACTTGTTACATTGAATTGTACAATATCAACTACGATAATATTATTATTCATATATATATGCAAATATACGGTCAAACTTTAATGGAGAATAATGTAAAAAAATAGAAGTGCAAATAGAGGTGGGGCAGAGGGAGTAACAAACTTGCGTATGCAATGTGGATACTTTTACTCTATTTTTTTATCATATACGTACAACTTTTTTTTTTAGGGTTTCCTCCATTTTCTATTAAGATCAATTTGCACAGTATGCGATTACAACATGTCATGTGGGATAAACCCATTACACTGAGGGCGCAAGGCTAAAATTCTAGTCTACACTCTCAGTGGGTAAAAGAGAATTACACATAAGCCCAAATCAATATTACAATACTAAACAGAAAGTTTATGTGGCAATGTGAAGAGGCCCCGTGGAAGAAGTGGTTGAACACTGTATTGTCATATTGTAGTCACAATAAATCGACCCGAAACTACCATCCGGAACAAAACAGTGAAGTATCAAATAATACGCATTCTAAATGTTTTGTCCACACTTCTG
>JAULKM010099588.1:0-10812 GCA_032355605.1 Rubia tinctorum
ATAAACTTCTCCTATTTGCTACACAAAACAAACATGATAAAGAATTCGACATTATCACATTTATCTAGCATTCATCAGATCATCAATCATATTTGAAGCTCTAATTCATGCCTTTGGATTTCATATCAAAAGAAGGAAGAATTAGCTACTTTCTCCAAACCCTAACAAGTAATCATACAAGCAGTTCATATACTCAAACTTCCAACACCATTAAATTATTAAACATCCAAATTCAAGCACAATAAATGAACAATAGCAAAGCATTAAATAGCTTACATAGAGTTCTCAAGACATGGGCTCGGAAGCCTTAATCAATTGCTCCCAAGAATGAGTTTAGCTACTAGAATCCATACTAAATAACAATAGTAATTCAAACATGAAATCAAGAAGAAAGTAAGATGAAAATGAAAAAAAATTAGGGTCTATGGCTAAGAAATCTGGAGAAGAAAACTGCTGGAAGAGGGAGAAGATAAGAGAGTATTTATAGTAAAAAAAGTCAAAAAGAAAATATGGGTAGTTAGCCTGTCCCGACTCGCGACACATGCGTCGCGATTCGCAACAGGCATAGGAAACTACCTTCCATGTTGTCTTCTTTTTGTCTAAGTTCCGTTCTCTCCTCTTCATTTCTCCGGGTCTTCAAAGTCTTCATTGTCTTCAAAATAACGATTACCTCGTCTCACAAAATCCGTATTAAAAGTGATAAGAGCACTAAAGTAGCTCTTAACTCTAGTACTAGAATTTCAAGGTAAAATGGAGTCTTCGAGGCACAAAAGTATACCAAAATGGGTACAAAAGATCCCAAAATCATCGTATAATATTGACATATCAAACCTCCCCACACTTAAACCTTACTCGTCCTTGAGTAAGAAAAGATTCAAGAATACAAAGAAGTTCAAATGTCCCCATCCTAATACTAATATTCCTCCAAATCAAAACCTCACAAAAACACTCAATATCATAAGTCCCAAAATCAAAGATCAAATGAGAATTTTTTCTTCACGCAATCCCAATTCCTAAATCTAACCAAACCTACCACCTATTAATTCATTCATACCCATAAAAACATTTCAAAGTCTCGAATTGAAATCCCAATAGCCAATGGAATAAAATGAAAATCAAATCATATGAGAAGTTCAAGCACATACTTCACTTCATATCAATATATCAACAAAAAAGAAGTACCTAAAGAATCAAGAATTGACAATCCTACTTCGTTTTTCACGCTAAGTTATCCAATCCCAAGAAATCCTATGATGTTAAGCTACCCGATCCATCCATATATCAACTGTAACCTTATGAATCCAACACCAGCAATGGGTCGATTTTTTTACAATTTTTTCTTTTTCTCTCATTCTCTCATTCTCTAATTTTGCCTAGGAGCCCCTTCTGGTTTTCATCTAGCCACACATCATATTTCTTAGGCTCACATCTCACCCATATTTAGCCTCTCATTTTTACCTAGGTCGGCCTCTCGGGTTTTCGACCTATCTGGGCCCCCAATGTTGCCTAAATTGCCCTCTCGGGTTTTCAACTTAGCGGGTTCTTTTATTTTCATTTTTTTATTTCTATTTTTTTCAAAAGCATGCCAAAATTTTCAATCAAAATAGCTAAATAGCTTTCTACATTTCAAAGCTGCTAAAGCCTTCGAATGCAACAAAACAAAGTATCTCAAAAGCAAGAAAAAATACATCCAAGCCTATATCTATACTACAACATACTAAAAGATCAACAAACCAAAAGATCAACAGTGAATGGTAAATCACCTCCCCCACACTAGAATAATACATTGCCCTCAATGTATACAAAATAGGGCCAAACACAATACATAATAAAGTAGGGGGGTACTCAAAATTAAAATGCTCACAATCACTGATGTGAGGATGAACCGCCACGTCTATAGCGCTTCTGTTATTGTGCCATCCACTCCTCGTTCCTCTGGCGTCTCTCTCTGCGCCTCTCTGCTCCGGGATCTGATCGTGTTGGGCCACTGGGTCATTCCTCCATATCACTTACTCTGGATGCGAGATGATCAATCTCGCCATCCATATCCAATAGGTTCTGCGACACGTACAAGTGTGGTCGTAAATCATTTTGTGTAGCCTGTAGAAGAAATTTATCGACTGCTACTGCAGCTGGCTGGGGCTGTTGTGATTCTCCCACATCGGATCATTCTGATGGTGTTGTAGAGCAAGATTTGATGGAGACTGAGGTGCATCCTGTGGCAGATCCATAGTGTAGGGTAGAGCACCCTTGTCAGACTACATCGGGAAGTTGTTAACCGCAGGAATCGTGCCTGCACTCCTGATCTAGCTTGATCGCCAAATTTGTAACTGGTGTGTCAAATTCCAACTTCGTATGCTAGGGCTCTGGAAGCTTCATGAAGGTGACTCCTCCAGCCCCGTACAACCAATAGAATGCCTTTGGATCGGTCATGGTCTTTATCAGGTGAAAGTTGACCATCCGGGTCAACGTGATGTGATACAAATATCCCCAACTAAGTCACTGACGATGTATAGATGCTCAGAAAGTAGGGTGATCATGCCCCCAAATGAAATTTTTCCTCTCTTCTTCGTTGATGCCTCTAAGACCTTTGTGACCTACAAGTCCGCTCATCTTCTATATCTCGTGCCCTCGCTCGTCAACTCCCAAAGAAACAAAATCTCATCACTTGGCACAATTTTCACCTCAGCGCAACAAAATATAGTGGTGGAGAGGTGCGATGCACAAATCGGAGCACCAGATGAATGATGACATTGTTCTTGTCTCTGACTTTCCACGACTTCCTGGTGATGGAATGCCAGTACAAGAAGCTCTCCTCCATGGTGGGTGTATGCCTGTCCAGATCGAACCTTGCCCGGATCTCTGAACTTTCCCACCCAAAAGCTGCCTCAAAATCTGAGAGGCTCATCTCATATGAGTAATCATTCAGATGAAACCGAACGAGCTTCTCACAGTGGACTCTATCCCTCTCTGTATTGGCCCTCACTATGGACAGAAACTCGAGGGTGTACCTCTAGTAGGTCAGTGCTACTCAGGGCAAAAACTCTCCCATGTCTCCTTTATCGAGAAGGCATAGGATCGGCTCCTTCAGCTGAAGGGCCTCCAATACTGCCTCATCGGCGAATCAGATCTCCTGAATCTTCCTCGAAAACAACATATCCCATCTCTCAGCAAATGCATTGGTGATCCGACACAATCCCATAAATCTGTCCAGGAGAGGTGGTGGTGGTGCAAGATCTACCACTAGCGGAAGAGGTGGAGGTGTGGCAGAAGGACCTTCTATCGCTCTCTTCTTCATGGCCATGTTTATTCAAATATCAAACTACATCAAATGCACGAAGATATAGTAACAAAAATCATGTAGTTACATCTAATGTAGTAAGCACATATGGATATACATCAAATCAGTAATATAGAAATTAATAAGCACATTAAATAAAAATGTAAATCACACTAACCAAAATTTAGCTAGACCATCCTAATAAAATTCAAACCAAATTGAAAATCTAGCCAAATTAAAGTAGCCTAATGAGAGCCATACTAACCTAATTAAACTACGTTAATCTAATCAAACCCAAAGTCGAACTAGTAAAGCTACACCAAAGCCAAACTAGTCTAATTTAAAGCCAAAAATCTACACTAATTGTATAATCCAATATCACAATGAAGTGGAAAAATCAAGTTCCATTATGGTTCTCTCCGATCACCAAAATCTGTACACTTCAGGGCATTTACAAAGATTCGCCAATTCATCCAAACATGTACAATTCAGCCCAAAATATCCAAAATATTGTTCCTCGAAATCACAGCCAAAAATAAACACCAAAAGCACAAAAGAATCAGATCATGAACATTCAACAAAATAACATATTCAACAGAACCTAGGAAAAAGTTCCTACAAAATGACATATTCAACCAAATCCACCAATTCAATGAATTTACCAATTGAAGAGGAAGAAGTTGAAGAATTGTACCGATTAAAAGCCTAGGATGCTTAATTAACAAGCCCACTTAGATGCTCTAGCTTAAAAAAACTGAAATTTGAAATCCCCATATTCTAGGGTTTCAAATTCAAACTCGTTCTTGACTTAATTGGTGGAAATGTTGTGAATCTGGGAAGGGTAGGTGATTTGGAGTGTTTTCGGCCAGTTTTGATGGACAAATTTGGCCTGTTGTGGGTGGAAAGTGGTGGTGGGAAGGTGGAGAACGGCGGCACAGAAGAGCTTGGATGGAAAAAATGACGGGTTCTGCCCATTTAATTTTTTTCAAATATTCCCAGTGTCGCCCTAGCGATGGATGTGAGCTTATTTGTAGATCAATCGTAAGCACTTCATAGTCGCTTCTTAAAGGTCATTCGCAAAAATAGTAAAAGATATTTGAATGCCATTCAAAAGGATGGTAGTAGACTGAAGTGCACATGCTTCATAATGGTAGTTGATGGCATGAACCGAAGAAAAATAGTCAAAGTTCAAAGAAATAGAAGACTGGCACAGCCCATGCCCCTTTACACGGCTTGTACAAACCAGATGGCTTGTTAGACTAAGTCTCGACGCTGGGGCTTCCCTTTTGCATGACTTGTGAGCTCTAAACTTGAAGACATGGACCTCCAGTCCGCGGTTCGCAGCCAAATGAGCCAAGAATTCTAACTCCATTCTGGGGCCCGCATGTATCTGCACGGGCCGCACCGCTCAGGCATCCAAATGCACTCTCCAGTCGATGGCTTGAGAAACTTAATGCTCTCCGTGCGCTCATTTTTCAAGGAATTGCCTCCAGTTCGTGCGTCGTGTGATATTGCCTGGGCCGTGTGATATTGCACGGCCCATGCCAACGTGGATTCTAGTGTTTCCCTTTGTTTTGGCCTTTTTATGTCCATTTCCACCTACTATATAAAGAAAACTAGTCTACTAGGGTTTAGAGATCCTTCATAATCTTTAATTTCCAATTCCTAGATCTAAGAGTAGGTAGAGAGAGACTAAATCTTCTCTACAATTTAAGATTTCTTAGTTTATGCCCATGGCATTGAATTGAATGAGTGTATTAGGTTCAGTGTCCGTGGAGTAGTGTAATTACTCGGGGATTTTATTTGTATTCATAACTAGCTAGGTAATGATTTTGTGAGATTATAGATCTTCCTATCATTTATGTTTATGAATATTCATGTTTGACTTGAGCCTATTATTCTCGAGAGATTCAAGTTATGTATATTCTATGATGCACCATATTCTCATATGTAATATGTATCGTGCTAGGCTTGTTTGCTCCTTGGGAGTGTTGGGTTAGGCGTACTGATAGGTTCGTGAGTACCGCCGGTGTGCGTGCATACATGTTTGATTGAGAGTACCAATCTAATTGTTATAGCCTGGATTAATTGGATCATCATATAATAATGTTCATGTTAGGGAAGACAATATCCGTAATGGAGGTGTGAGGCACCCCCGGTGTACCACGATATATTTCGTCATGATAATTTGTAGCGACTAGGGTTGTCGTGTAGCGATCGTCTTCGTTTCAATTCTAGAGTCATTGTGAGACGCCGATTCCTTTTCCTGTATATGCCTAGGAATAAACACCATTGTGGAGTGCCCAAAATATATTTTCCTTACTCTCATACCCAACGGTTGTGATACCCGCAAGGCGACTGCTTGGGCACTTGATCCCTTACATGGGGCGCATTATAAGAGGAGCGGTGCTCAGATCCTCTGTCTGTTGATGCATTTTCCCGAATTACAAAGACGATGTCGATAGGTAAAAAATATCTCAGTGTGTACTTATCACCAAACTAATCGAGAGAAATAGTTTCATTCCCAACATTAATAATGGTGTTTGCTGTTTTCAAGAATGGACGACCCAACAATACCCTTTGGGTTCCTTTATCATGAGTATGATTCATATTTACCACATAAAAGTCTTCTAGATAAATAAAATCATTACATCTCACAAGCACACTTTCCAACAACCCTTCAGGAAACACGCGAGATCTATCTGCCAATTGAATTACTACTCTAGTGTCTGCCATTCCAGCTCTATTTAAAGTTTGACAAATAGATACTAGCACAAAACACATCGAAGCTCCTAAATCACAAATGGCAGTATCAATCTTCTTATATCCTATATAACAAGGTAAGGAAAACATACCTGGGTCCTTGCACTTTTGCGGCAATTTCTTTTGGATCACAGCGACACAGATTCATCCATCATGATCTTGCTCAAATCTCTTGGCTTTCCTGCATTAGAATCTTTCAAGAACTTTCTTACTGGTGGTAATTTAATGGCGCTGAGAATGAAAGATTAATATCCTTTTTTTTCCAAAAATTGAGACAAAATCTATATCATCTTCCTTTTTCTTTTCCAATCTACGAGGGAATGGTGGAAGAATTTTAATCAAGGGATCATGTAAGGTTGGATTTTCATTTACCTTCGTTGGCACCCTGGACTTACCTTCATTCATGAACTCTAGACGTTCAGGATTTGGGTGTTGTATTATTGTAGCGTTGCCTTATTCCTCCGACTCTTAAATCTGCTCTTCTACCGTAGGATTCTGTTTGGGGAAACTGGACTCTTCATCCGTGAGTTCTTTCGTATTTTACCACAGATTTCAAAGGCATTTCACCAACTTCCTTCCTACTTCTTAAGGTGACCTGATTTACCATCTCATGTGGATTTAACTGAACTTGAGAAGGTAATCCTGGTTGTTTCATCCTGAGCTTATTCATAGAGTTTCATAAATAGGCTGTTTGTCTTGTATGCTCCTCTAAAGTTTGTTTGACCTTCTTAAAATTCAAGTTTTCTTTCTTCACCATGTCCATCAGTATGTCTAGCATATCATCCAAATATTTCCCTTGACCACCTTGCTGAGGTTGCAGAAAAACTGGGGCTTTTCGTAGCATCAACGGAACATATGGATGATAAGGATGTTGGGTCTGTTGTGGTTAGGTAACTTGGTCTCTCCAATGAAAGTTTGGGTGATCCCTCCATCTTGGATTAAAAGTGTGGGGTTATGGATCAATCTTTTGCTGCCTCTCATTGTAGTTCCACATCGCATTTTCTTGGACATGTATCTCCCTCATGGTAAGAATGCATTGCGACGTCGTATGGTTTACTGCTCCACACGTGTAGCAAGGCTCTTTTGGTATAGTCGCAACCTTGTCAACAAACTTAGATATCATCTTCTCCATTCTTTCCATCCTCTCTTTGATTTCATATTTTTCAAGAGTGGAAGTTTGAGCTACCTTCTTCAAGATTCGGCTTCCATGCTGATCATACTCCTTCTTGGAATCCACTACTTGTCTTGTTGCTCATACTTCTCTTATTGCACACTCTGGGGATTCGTTGTACTTTGATAGTGGATGTTCTCGACATATGACTGGATCACAAGAGTACTAAAAGAAGATCAAACCCTATGATCGTGGATTTGTTACCTTTGGCGATGGAAAGAAAAGCTGGGTAGCTAGAAAAGGTGAGTTATCTATAAAGGGATTTCCAACCTTTACAAATGTTCTGTTGGTGGAAGATCTAAATGTTAATATCCTAAGTATCAGCCGGCTATGTGATGATAATATCTCCATAAGAAGAAATGCATAGTGAAACATGGAAATAACAAAGTGCATACTGCTATTCAGTCATCAGACAAATGTTACTTGTTGGAACAAGAAGTGAACTGCTTGAGTGTTGAATATGATGAGATTAAAATGTCAACGGCTGACCATGTTCCAACATTGGACGAGGTAGATCTTACGGATGAAAATGATGGCTCTCATAACTTCAGTAATGTTGGAATGGTGTCCTTCCCAGAACTCTCCTATGTTCCAACATCAGTGCAGGCTGAATCAAGCAGAAGAAAGATTCGATCGATCCCTCGGGTTAACTATAGAGAACATGCTGGTCTACAATGTTTTTTCTCTCTCATTGAACACGAGAATTACAAAGAGGCTCTACTTGATGAGTATTGGATTGAGGCAATGCAAAAATAACTTGGGCGATTTGAATGCAATGATAATAAAGCAAGTTGCCAGGAAGTATATCATCAACTCAAGAAGGCTTTGTATGGATCAAAAGAAACACAAAGGGAATGGTTTGAGCAACTCACTACCTTTCCTATTCATAAAGGCTTTCATCGGGGGGAGAAGATCTAAGGTACTTTTGTTAGTTTTTTATTCAGTTTTGAGTATTTTCATTTGTGTATATAAATTCGAAAAGATACAAAAAATGAAAAAAAGAGAAAAAATGAAGGAGCGGTTGGACATGTTGGAAGTTGTGTTGAAGAAATTTTGGTGATTGATGTGATGGCAAGGAGAATTTATGATTGGCATGGTTATGAAGTGGTCAACTTTGATCATGAGATGCAAATGATGGTCGAATATATCAGAGAGATGTCTCCTCCTAGTATTTTAATTTAGAATGAAAGGGAGTTGGAAAACATTGATGCTTGCCATGTTCCAACACCGATACAGACTGAGGGTGTTGACTGAAGGAATGAAAGGATCTCATGTTCCAACATCAGAGAAAGTGGGTAAAGCTGAGAGCTGTTATGTTCCAACGTCAGGGGACTGATGTTCCAACACAAGTTGAGCAGATTATTGAAGGCACTACTGATCGGACAACCATGAAAGATATGGCATTGTGTATCAGAGGAGGATTTTATCAGAGAGGACAAATGATCTAGGTGCATATAGGATTGTGGATTTACAACCTATATGGACTATGTGGGATCTAAAATTGCTGCCTCAAGGAGTATAACTGAGAGATTGTACCAGAATTTTACGCATCAAATCTTCATACCAAACGGAAGAAAACTTGTTACATATCGAGATAATACGTATGGTCAACGAGGAACACACATGGAAGTAGTGTATGATCATTTTTATTAATATTCCATTATGTCCTATTGATGGGCATTTCGGGAACGATAATTTCAACTGCATATAATCACGCGGAGTTACATATTCTTGGTTTTTTTATGAAATCAAATGATAGTAAAAAAATTCCATCATTTTTGAAAAAGCGCTAGTATGTGGTGCAAGGAAAATGTTAGATGTTACTTAAAAATAACAAAGTTAAACCAGATGCACTTGTGGAAGTATTTATAAGACCAACCCTACCTCTCTTTTTTTTTACAGTTGGAGCTTGTAAGTCCCACAGGGATACCAATGGTCCAATCTGGTTCAATCAAATTCAATTTGAAGCTAACGCCCTAAGGGTGAACTTTTAAAATTTTTATACTTAGGTCTATCCATAAATACGAGACATGTCGGAACAAGAAATATGAGATAAACATATTTAATTAATTGTCACACAACCATGATGCTCTGATTTGGAACTAAACAGACCAATGGAAGGGCCCGAAAACATAACAATGAGCATTTGCTTACATTTTTTAGGAATTAGATTGTGGCCCTAAACTTTCCAAAATGTACCCTATGCTTCAAATCTTGGACCCAAGCGGAATGAAACTTGTAAGATATCAAGATAATGCATTTCTTTGGTGAGATTGCACAGGCCGTGCTAATATGCATGACCTGTATCATGGAGCTTCCCTTGGGTACTGTAAGCCATATACCTTCCTGCTTTCTTTCTGGACTTTTGGCTTCCTGTTTTCTTTCTGGACTTTTGGCTTCCTTTTTCTGCATTCTTCAATCTTCTACAATTTGAATCTCAATGGCCATCATACTTGTACCAACCTTGTGATTGGCTTTCAATCTACTACCATACTTGAAAATGACCTTCAATCCTGAGTAATCAATATTTTAAAGCTCACAAAAGGAGATTTAGATACTCGCAAGGGTAAAATCCCGTTAAGCTCATAATCTATTCAAAAAAATAGAGAAGTTGCATAAGAAAACCAAAGATGATGGTTCTAACATCTTATAATGAAAAATCTATCAAAACCTAACTATCCGCCAACAAAATCATTGAAAAAGAGATGTTAAATGCTCTAAAAAACATACATTTGATGTCTCATCAGTAACCTATCTGGTGTACCCAAAACCGCAACCGAAAGTGTGCTGGTGTTGGTGGAACCAAAAGGTAATTAGGGTTTATCAATGTCGGCAACCTATCTTGTATACTTGTATACCCGAAACCACAACTGAAAGTATGACAGCCTTGGTTCAGCCAAAGGGTAGTTAGGGGTTATTAGTTAGGGGTTATCGATGTCAGCACACTTTTAGAAGCGGTTTCGAGCACACTAGATAGGTTGTCAATCGAAAATGGGGCCAAAAATATTGGGTCATTTTTTATTTGGCCTAATTTTTAAGTTAACTCAATTTATAAAGGCTAATTACTTTAATTAATTTAATTATTCAAATTTTGAGTTACGTGTGAACTTTTTACTTTTTGCACTTATACCCCCTCCAAGATCGGAAGAGTGGGGATGGGGAGTGTGGCCACGTGTCACACTCCCATTAGCTTGAAATATACAAAATTTAATTCAATCTATTCATTTTATCTTCTTATCTACATATTTGATTTTATTTTTTTAAAAATAATTTTGTAAATAAATTAATTGCAATAAACTTCATTTTTCATTCTCTATAAACAGAGACTAATAGTTTCACAATTCAATGCACAACTCAACATTTCTCTTCTCCCTACTTTAAAAAAAAGCTCTCTCCATTTTTACATTTAGTGTTAATCCTTTGTCAACAAGATTAACATAACATGAATACTATTTTTTTTAAAATTTGATCTTAATAATAACTCTTAAAATTGCTCTAGAAAATGTTTCTTTAAATTTTTATACTCCCTCCGTCCCTCTTTTAGTGTCTTACTTCCTCTTTTGTCACTATTCAATGATGATTTTATGATTTTAATATC
>JAULKM010099589.1:0-10812 GCA_032355605.1 Rubia tinctorum
AAAGAATTATCAACAAAATGTATTATAAAAATGTATACCACAAACACCGCGCATCGCGCGGTGCTCATCCCGCTAGTACCATAAAAATCACTAAACAACACTTTATAATTTATTATAACATTTTAATAAGTGTTGATTTTTTTTATTAAATTAGCTCTAATTTATAGTAATTTACGTGTCACCAGAAACATCAAATAATTTCTTATATTGGCCCACGTAGAAATGTTTGAATTATAAAATGTGAATAATGAAGGCATCCTTAGATTCCTCGAAAGTCGTTACTTAAGTCGGAAGTATTTATTTTATTATATTGGGATAAAGACATAAGAAATCGTTAGCAGTCCTAATAATCAAGTGAATGAGGTTGTGGCAACAATTAAATAAGGCAAACAATTAGGCCCATGTCCAGCTCACATCTCAACCAGGGCTGAGAGTTGACCACTCATTAATGATGGAGTGTGTGGTGGATTATGGGAATTAATTGACATCTGTCATTCATTCATTTGCTGACCTTATTAATTTTTTATGAACATATTTGTTAAATCTCCATTTGTAAATAATGCACATATAATTTTATTTAAAAAATTCTAAAATAAAATTTATCGTTCATAATTTCTCTCTCTACAAATAGAGTATAATTTTATCATAGTTTAGCATAAATTTAAATTTATTAATTTGTTAACTCATAATTTATTTGATTTAATATTAATAATTTATTTATTATTTCTAATTATTTAGAAGCAAAATTTATTATTAAAATTATAATCATATTTTTTAAAAATTGAACATTTAGATTTTGGAAGAAAAGATTAAGTTTATAACATATTTATTTTGTTGTCATATTATTAAGTTTCTGAATATATTTTCATTATTCAAATGAATTTTGTTATTTCAATATCGTCTTTGTTAAAATTTTACTTTTTAAAATCTCTTGTAATATAGTTTCTATGTCATAATTTTAGATTTGGTTAATTTTTTACTAAGACAGTAATTTCAATATTATAATTGATTGATAATTACATTTATTAAATAGATTTCAGAATAAAAAAAATGTTAATACATAATCGTAGAAATATATACTAATAAGTGATGAAGTTGGGTTGTTGATAAAATGATAAAATAAAACCTTTTTGATTGCATGGTAAGTTATTGATGTGGTTGTGAGAGAAATAATTATTTATTATAAAATGTGAGTTGGATTGAGTTGTGGATAAACATGGTTTAACATACAACGTGAACACCATATCACACAATAACGATAAGTATTAAATAATATTATCATTTTTTTTAAGTTAGCTAGTGCAACGATTGGACCAACGCCAATTATTGCAGAATTGTTAACACAAATCGCTATGTATGTGAAGTGTTTTAGGGAATTTAATTCTTTCGTTATATATTAAAGTGTTTGATTTTAAAACTTAGTACACGCTCTATTTCATTGGATGTGACACACTTTACTTTTTTGGTTATTTTTCTGGATTTGACACACATTCTTTTTATGGCAAGATTCTTTCAATTTCATCCATTTTCCCTTTTTAAATTTAATTTCATCCACTCATTTCATTCACCTAAACCTAAACACATAAGGTTATGATGTTACAACCAACAAAACGGAGGTAGTATGCATGTTTGAAAGAATAAATACAAAAAGAAAAGAGTACTCCCAGAGAGTAAAGACTACTATTGTTGCCGTGTGCTCACTCTAAATGATGGTGACAACTCTAGTTGGCATATAGTTTCTCATAAGACGTCAAATGTATGTATTTTTAAGGCATTTAAAATTTCTTTTGTTATCATTTTGTTGGCAGATTGGTAGCTAGGTTTAGGTAGGTTTACATCACAAAGAGTTTAGATGACCATTTTGTTTTTCTTGTCTAAATCCTTCATTTGTAACCCATTTTGAATCTAATGGATTTGTGTCCTTACGAGCATCTAGATCTTCTTTTGTGAGCTTATTTGTAGATTGATCGTAAGAACTTTGGCGTGGGATAATGAAGGCCAATTGAAAAATTAGTAGAAGATTAAAGACCACGACTCAAAATGTGGTAGAATGTGGAAGAGTTGAAGAAAAGAACCAAGGATGGAAGTGTCGAAGATAGGCACGTGCCATTTAGAATGACACGACCATGCCAAAGCCGCATGCCAGACAAGTTGGGGCCCAAGACGGGCCGTGCAAACATGCAAGTCCCGTGCACGAAGAACACGTAGAGGCTCAAGTCCAGACGATATGATGTGCATTTTGGCATGCCCCGTGAACTCAGAAGGCAGAAACGAAGACCAAGATGACGGGCCGTGCAATTTGGCACAACCCGTGCACTCAAACTTGATCAATAGCGCAGCTAGATAGCACTCCGTGCACAATTGCACGACCCTTGCTGGCTGGGTCGTGTCAACTGGCACGACTCGTGCTAGCATAGAATTAGGGTTGGCGCTAGGGTTTCCAACTTGGGCTTTTTAGGTCCATTTATCTCCTATAAAAGAAGCTTTTAGTCTTCTAGGGGTTTAGAAAGTAGTCATAATGTAGATTTCAGAGAGTGGTAGGTAGGAAGGGAGACAAAGAGAATTTTCTCTCTATGGAGTTTTTGTTCTTCTTCTTCCTTCATTTAGTTCATAGATCCATGACACTTAATCCAATTAATGCCATGCATTTTATAGTAGTAGAATAGTTTATTTCTCAGGGTAGTTATTTGTATTCATGAAATGACTTGGATTTGTGAGATTCTTAAATTCCCCTAATTTTTTATGTTACTAATATTTGTGTATGATTTGTGCATTATATTCTTGTATAATTTAATTCATGATATATTTTATGATGCACACATGATTTCATTCATTGCATAATATCGTTCGAGGCTTGAATGCTAATTTCAGAGTGTTAGATTAGAGGTGACATTGAAGTCTGAGGTACCGGGGAAATGTGTGCATTAAATCTATCGTGTGAGTATCAAGGCGATTAGTTGGAATTTAACTTAGTTGGCTAGTTGTGTGAGAGATTGCATGTTAGGAGCAGTGGACTGGGGGTTGCTTCATAGAAATTCCTAACGGGGAAACTTTAGCTTACCCCGATAATTGAGTGTTCATAGTTTGTAGTGACCAGGGTTGTAGTGACTCCAGAGTCATCTCAAGACACTGATTCCTTTTCCTTTCTAGGCGTAGTATTGGTGTCCATGTGGAGAGCCTGGTGATGTGATAGGCTTACTCCCGCATCTAACGGTTGCGACCTACGCTAGACTTAAGACCTTCAAGTGGGGGATCGTTAGCACTGAAAGTAAGTACAGGGGTGAATTGCGGTATCGAAAGATCAAAGCGCATCCCTAATTACGGAGGAGGTGAGATGGTTTGAAGGGATACGAACCTCTGTGTGACAGATAGTGGGAATTCCAGGCCATCGCCACACTATGTGACATAAAGTGAAAAGTTAGGTTATAGGTCCTCATGTGAATAGAATCTAGGATCAAATTCATATGCAAGTCATGTTACGTAGATACCCCCAAGAAGTTAATTGATAGTTTAGTTTGTATTATTCGCATGCTAGTAGTTGATAATTACACAACCCCCATTGTTTGTTAGTACTAGTTATTTTCGACACACGATTGGGGTGACACCCGATTGTGGGCTGTGTTTGGCTAACTCTTAGATACTAGTATCTATGTGAACGACACCCAGACTTACCACTAGCTACATCATTTTAGTTAGGAGTGAGTATGAGAGAAACTATAAATATCACCTTTGACTTCTTCAGCATCTCGCACGACAATGACCTCGTGTGGTGAGGATCAGTTTCAGATGCGTATTTCCTGTAAGAGTCTCTCAAATTGGATTCAGGGTAGAAACTCTGATGTTTAAGTTAGTATGGAATGATTCTATGTAATCTTATTTTTCAAGATCTTACTTACCTTCTTATCATAGTCCTTCACCTACTTATAAGTTTTCTCAGTCCTATATTGGCGGTATGTTACATTCCATGCCGGAAGTGTTTATCATGGCCATCGTGATGGTTGCACATGTATATTATGGGCCACACTCTTTTCGACCGTGGGCTAAGTAGTATCTATTTACATGGTAGTGGCCGAATTTTTTCTGATGCGGATAGCATGCATCGTGCGCAAACTTTATCAAACTCAAGTATTCAAAATATCTAATTTAATTTCTACATCATCAAACTCAAGTGTTCCAAATAAAAATCCAACAATTATAATCCAAATTTAACCACAACAATTTTAACATTACATTTAATATTAAATTTTAAAAAATTAAAATTTTTAGTCAAACAAATAATAGAAACAAAATCATAGGCCACTCTGCCCTATGTAGAGTTTAATCAGGTACAGAGGTTGATGCAATTAACAAGAATAACCACAAACGTAATATGCTACTTTGTCTATCAACGAAGAAAGCCATTGTTTGCGCCTATTGATTTTCTTCCAGAGCTGAAGAAGTCCATAGAGATGGGTCTCAGCAGTAGGTGAAAAACTACGAACATAAATGACAACTTGGACAATTCGGTCACAACTTCTAACTACAAAGTACGAATAATGATAATAACTTCCACCATTTGTACAACTTCCCACTTATAATTTTTAGAGTTTAAAATTATATTATTAATTTACATAATTTATTTTTTTAATTGCAATTCGGTATTTAGTTCGGGTTTCTGATTGAGTTTCAATATCCAAAACCAAACCAAAAACCATATTCAAGAATCAGTTTACTTGATTTGGCTATTCATAAATTGTATTTTAAACTTGGTTCGCCTTATTTGAATTTGGATTATTATGTTTTCGATCTATTTTTTATTTTTTTGTCCACCCCTACTTCTCCATCAAATCTACGGTTAGTATTTCCACAATCCTTCCTCAAGTGGTTGGTTTCATGACAGATGACAGATGTGCTCGCATCTTGATCATGAAGTAAGAATTTTGTGAAAACACAAAACCTTACAGCTGCAAGATAAATAAACCTTTAATAAAATCACATAGGTGTAAATTTATAAAAAGAAATAAAAATATACCTTGAAGACAAGTAGGGCGCCTAACTTCAACAATATTACTTTTCATTTTCCTTAGGAAATATGACCTTCCCTTCCACTTCATTCCCCGACCTAGGTCAATATTTTCATTCCACATTGGCATTGCTTTTTGGTCAGAACATTTCACACATCTTAACTTTTCCCAATCTCTACGATGAATCTTTACAATTTCAACACTTTCAATAATTGACTTGAAATATACCATAGAGTCACCAAAATCCATGTCACATAACTTATGTAAGTACTAAACAATGACACACTAAAATCAATAGTTATTTAACGACAAAGAAGTTCAAAACCAGACAGTATGCCTACTTCTTGAAGATGTATCTAAGAGAGAGCAACACCACGAGCCTCCAAAATGCTCATAACAAAATCTGGTACAAGGAGTGACAAACCATACTACAACTGACATGGATATACACTAAACATATTAGGTGGTAGCCTCATTACAACTCTCTCCAGTAGGAGGAATCATAATCTCACATGAAGATAAACAAGAGTAATACTTTTTTTTATTAAATATAAATCTCCTAGCGTAATAATACCATTACCAGACAACATTTTTTCAAATGCTTAGCGACTAGTACACTACTGATAAGTTCAGTTCTTAACCACCATTATATATTGACAAAGTACCATATATTTTTTATCCACTAATAGCGAACTCCCGGAAAAAGGTAAATATAGAAGTACAGTTATACTTTCTTACCCAAGCAGCCAATGCACACTCTGTTGTGCCTTATTACTCCATAAAAAATAGGCCCAATAATATGATACCATTATTTTTCATCTTTTCCTACGTCTCAAAACAATTACAGCTGCTTCATACGCATTAACCACTTGGCTAGGGGGGCTTATAGTATACACCTCCCGAACTCACACGAAGTCCAAATTAAAGATAGCATCCCCGATCCTGTGAACTAAGTAAAAGACCATTCAATGGAGAAGAAAGGGGACCTTGCTAAAGAGCAGCGTTGTCCGCCAGAAATAAATGAGAGTCTCGTTAAGAGCGGCATCTCGTTTACTGCGAGCCAACTAGAGTGAACCAAGAAGGTTGAACGATTCTCAACTATAACCATGCCACTAAAACCATGATCTATGAACATGGCACGTGACCCACAAGGATTGCGGAATGTACCAGACATAAATATGTGATCCAAACAACAAAACATGTAATGACTTCGTTCCTAACACTATTACTATACTAATCATTTAACTGACTTAGGAATCAAAGAGGATCTCAGGGACTTCCCCAAGACCCTATTATGCAGGATTCATGAAGATATTCAGGAACATATATAGTGCTGAATCTGGATACTCTGTTGGTGTGAAAGGAATTCCCCACATAATGATTATGGAGATTGGAAAGATAATTCCTACATGTGATATTTTCTTACCAAATCTAAAGGCCACCATGGAATGAGAACATTGACCTGAATTGAGGGCTAAAGTGGAGGAAGAACCTAGATTTTCCAAAGGGAAATGCAAGCTAATTAACGTTGTAGAAAAAGGGCGCTCTATTAGTTTGCAAGGTATTTACTTGTTTAGAGTGTGTCAATTCACACCAATGTTATTTTATTGAAGGTTTTTTTTAGTTGCAAGGTTTGGGTCTTAACATAGTCGTTATCCCATGATCTAGATGTGAGCACATCTGTTATTTGTCATGAAGCTGACCGTTTGAGGGGGAAATCATAGAGGTACTAAGTGTAAGGTCAGTGTATAAGAGAAATCTAACAATACTCCTCTATGTTTGATGAAAACACAGGACAACGTAACTATTTGAACATTCAAGACTTCCAGTGGTTTAACTATTGCTGATAGTTATGCAAAAGAGGTATGTTGGTTTCCTAAACAAATATTTTGGGGCTTGAATACTATGTTATTAACTTTAGTGTAATGGTATAAGTTGGTGAGGCATTAACCAAGGCCACTCAACTTGCTGTTGAGTGTGCCTGCAAAATGAAAGAGATTGAAAAGGCGATTGGGATTGATAGATTCATCAAGGGAATGATTCAACAATGAATCAAGAGATGATACAAATATGTTTCATGACGGTTTAAGGAGAAGGATGGAATTATTGTATCCCTACGCGAGGAGCTTAGGGCTCTAAAAGTGAGTGGTCCTGCTTTTTCAGGCTATCCCTTTGTATTGGTTAACAAATTTATGGATACTAAAAAAATTCACTATTTATTCGGAGATATGTATGTTAAAATGGCTGAGGTTGGGTGGTGTGAGGTTTTGCTTTGGCTTCGTGAGAAAAACCCTGAGTTAGTGGTAATTGGTTTGAGTGAGGTGCATGTTTTGGAAAAGGTGTTAGAAAGATCTAAAGCTATTAATGATGATGGGTTTCACCAAATTCTGCGGGTTGGGGGTGAAAACTTTCGACTAATTAGGGTATTAGAGGAAATTGGTACACTTCCTAATTTAGTGTAGTTAGAGCAGTGTGATATTGAGCGAAATAGGGTTCTTTCTACTCCTTGTAAGGTTAATAGCGCATTATGGGATGAGACTGGTGCCAAATCTATTAGGGCTAAAATGTTGGGTGTTGGTTTTGTTGATAAGTCTATTGAAGAGGGTGAACTTTCTTATTCTAAGGTAGCGTAGGTTTTTATCCTTAGTTTTTCTTAAATATATATGTAATTTCAATGAATCTATTTCATTTCTTTTATTTAGATCCATCCTTATGTTTGTTTTTATGGTATATAGGTAGGGAAACCATATGCACATCACTTTGTGGCCCATGTTCAACCTAAAGCATTGGTTTTTTGTACAGAGTTACCTAGAATGGGTCCTAAGATTGTTCCTTATGTGGATGAATCTTTTACTAATTTAAATAATATGATTACTCTATGTATGTTTGATTTGGACCGAGTTTATGGAATTCTTAATGGCTCGAGAATATCTACTAAGGTTGAGGAATCTGTGAGGGCTTTGGGTAGTAAGGTAAAGATTATGTTTTCTATAATTGGTGGCGCTATTTTGGGATGGAAACTACAAATACGACATAATTTTTTTCAATATTTTTTTGCATGAGCATGGTGCTCATCTATTTGAGCAAGGATTTCACTAGGTTGAAGAGAGATCTAACAGCGGTTATGCGAAGTGAATATGAGTAGCAAAAGTTCTAAATGAGGAAATGTCAGAAAGTGATCGATTGAAAGGTATATTGTCAAAGCATGCTGATTATCTTGATGAGATTGCTCATCGTAAGGGAAAAATTAGGGCTGCATTCTATCGATTGGCGAATGAGATGCAGGTATGAAGTGCGTGTTATGATGAAGAACGCAATTTATCGGCTCAACTTATTTAGAGGGCAAGCTTGATGTTGGGGAAGTACTCTGTGCCCGGTTGAAGGGAAGGTGTCAAAAATTGGAGGGAATACTGGGGGTCAGTGTGAAGTTAATAATAAACTTTGTGCCAAGATTGGTGAGCTTCTACGTAAGAATCTCCTTGAGAGGGTGTTCGAAAGACTGCGTTAGATGTTTGGAATAGGAAATAAATTTATTTGAAGTGGGACCGAGTGACTTATGCCTATTCTGTATATCAAATGAGTATGCAGCTAGGTAGATTAGAATGTAGACCGATCATTGATCATACGTCTTATTATGTGAAGCACATGTGTCATATAGAAGCTGATGGTTCCATACGAGCTGAAGTTTACTTACCCATGCATTGGAAATTAGAGGAATTCTTAGTTGCAAAAAATTGAATTGTGAAGGGAATTGGTCATCCGTTTTCATAGTTTGTATTGATTTTTTATGTAATCTTTTTTTGATGTAATTGTCATCTGAGTTATAATGATTTTTAAAAATACCAATTTTTTGTGTGGGATGCATTGAGGGTGAGTGTTTTATTGGCTAGAGAATGGGTCGGGGTTTGCTTATGTCGTGAAGATGGAGATTTTCTACTTGTATGCGAAGTCGTGGTTCCCCTCTCCATAGTAAAAATGTTTGTTTTGTCAGGTAATATAGGGTGAGAAAAATTGAACATTTTCTTATGTCGCGGTGATGGTGATTTTCAAGACGCATGCGAAGCAACAATATTCTTTTTATCTTTGTATTAAGCAAAGGAGGTGGGATGCCCAATTGTGTCTCGAGGCTGGTGATATTCCACACGTATGCGAAGCTGCGTTATCCTTGCCCCCTTTGTTATTGGGTAATGTCTTTGCTTACCAAGAAAATTAGTTGGTGATTTTCCTAGTTGTGTCGCGCTCGACAGTTCATAGGGTGTAGTTAAGTGTTAACTGTTTGGGCTGGTAGTGGGCTTGTTTTTAAGAGATAATTATGCCACGTGGTCATGTCTTTTTAACTTATCTGAGTAATTACTTGTGACTTTTCCATTTTCCAAGGCCAGGGCAGTGGGTAAGGTGGTTGTGGGTAGGTGCATAGTCACGACTTTTTAAATACATTATCCTAATGTTTATAGTTTATTTATATGCTCCTTTATTTTTTTTATATAAAGTGGCAATACCAGAGAATATCCTTAGCTATTTTTGTGCATGATTAGTTTGTTGCTTAGGTTTAGCTTCGTGATTATATTATTAGTATGATTTGTATTGTGGATGTGCGTACGTAATAACATGCTAATGACCAACATTGTGTGAAACTCTAGGGGTGGTTGTCTTTTGTACAAGGGACTCTACTGGTTTGATGGTAATCCGTATTGGGTGAGTTATTTGGAGATGTCATATCTGTTATTAGTGACACTGATTGGGGTAACATCACTTACGAGATTTCCTAGGAAAACTCATGGTAGCTGTATGTGTGTAGAGTATGTTTTTGTTATGTACTATGCATTATATGTATGTTTATACAATACTTTGGTATTGTATTGTATAGGATCGGCGATTGAGATCACTAAATGAGGGGATGGAGGATGATGGTGAACCTCCATGAATCTGACCATCTTTTATAGGGGTCAAGAAAAATTAATGTGAAAGGAAATCTTAACTCACGGAGGCTTACCTATAATGGGACAATAGGCTACATAGTTAACAAATACTCCTAACACCCCTCAGGTGTGGGTTTGGCTATTCAAGAAAAGGGTTGAGTATTGTTGGAAAACGATAATTTTCTGATAGAAATTCATCATTCTCTGGCATACTTGCCTACTTTAAAGTTAGTGCACCCACAACCAGGGTGCACTACGGAGTACCAGACATGATATTGAATCGGATGATAATCCAACACCTTACATGGAGTTCAAGGCCAGTCTCTATTGATGTTGTTTTCACCACCCAACCATATAGGCTGGATAGTTAACAATTTAGAAGCTAGCTATTTTTTTATTGAATTTTGAAATATTTCTTGATGCAATTTGAAAGATTAAAATTAGTATCTTATTGCTATAATTTCTTTGTATTCAGTTTCTATTTCGGATTACTAGATCCCAACACCAAAAGTTATTTTACTAGTGTTTTGCAGCAGAGATATTGTTTTAATCATAATGTAATAAAGCATGTTACCGTGTATTTATCAATATTTCCTATACGTGCGAGGCTGGGCATTTTGAAGCATACCTAGATGTAAACATACCTTAGTTATGACAATGTAATATTGCGATGAATTGATGCGGTGTGATGGTTTGCTTTTCCGCTGTTGTGTAATCTTGCTCGTTCGAGCCTTTACAGTTTGTTCTACAACTAGCTTCATCAATCTTGTGTTTTTCATGGTTAGTCATCAATTGTTTACATTGCGGCTACTCATCATATTTCTTATTATGTTGTGCTACTTGAAATATATTTCCATTTTATTTTTTTGGGCATGAAACCTTGCCTCCTC
>JAULKM010099590.1:0-10812 GCA_032355605.1 Rubia tinctorum
GTTTTGTACATATCATTTTCCATATCTGATTCTGCCTTGTATACCCTTTGTACTCAGTATATATATGAATACACACAAGCACAATTATGTGTGGGTTTTACATTCTATCAATATGGTGCATTTTTCTCTTTTGTGTAAATCAATGCATTAAAAGTTTGTCTCTATGCCCTTATATAGTATAGACCTATAAAAGGAAACCATCGATTCTGAACAGTACATCTGCATCTATTGTGATCAGAGCTACTGGTTGTACCATTGTAATGGGATTGTAGCATCTTTAGTTTTGAGGCCTTTGCGGCCAAGCAACACAGAATTATATTATTTTTTTCAACTGCATCAGACACTACCGCGGGGACCCTGCTATACCATCGGTAATTCAATACATAAGCATCAGTTATTCACCCCCGAATTATGGTGCCTAAATATGGGGTATTGAAACGTAGTTACAAGGCACTGATATCCAAAACCGGTACTAGAAATACATACTCAGCACCTGTTATTATTATCGTGCAGCGATACTTGTCCCTATAATCAGCACTAGTAAATTCTACTGCTGATTAAATAACCTATCACCATATTGGTGCTAATTGATAAATACCTGTGTTGATAATGACCGTCACCTGTAGTGATCGTTCCTGGTGTTGATTGTAAAAATGACGCCTAGTGCTATTATATTTTGAGCACCGGTTTAAAGCCTCGGTATGATAAAGAATTGTCGGTACTTGTGCTTGTGCAATGCCCAATTTTAATTTTTCCTGTCTCATCCTGGATAGAAACTCGGGGATATATCACAAAAGAAACACAAAACAACTAAATTACTCTAAATCTAATTACACACAATCAATTATAGTCTAAATGGAAACAAGAATAATTCTAAGCAATAAGAAATGATTAATCTAAAAACTAAACAAGTCTACAAAAATCATCCATGAATCAGGAAATTTTATAAAACAACTAAATTTGTATGAAATTAATTTGTTATCATTTTACAGCAGGAGGTCCATATTATTATTGCATTCTTACGAATATATGTCCACCCAAGCCTGACACTATCTATTGGCTACAACTGCTTTCTCCTTGCCATTGTATGCTTCTTTTCCCGGGTAAAATATCTGTTGTGTACAAAACATCCCGATCATTAATTATGTGAAAGTATTTATTAGGTAAGAAACAAATGTTTAATTTGTAATTTGTCGATTGACCTCTAGAATATTTGTAGAGGTAGTTTTGAGCACAAGTTCTTCCATAAATAGGAGGACGTAGTACCCTCATTTCCAACCACTCATCTGACGCCAGTAATGCAAATGAAAAATTGAGACAAGTGTATTTGTATCAAATAAGGTTTCCCAACATTCTCCTATATCATTTCGATCTATTTTTGGCAATCTTTTTGCCATCTTATGGCCTTTATTAACTGCGGTTTCAAGCTAATACTTGAAATCAACGTATGTTTTTCCAATTCTATAGGTTTGGAGAATCTAATATAAATCTCCCCCATTAATATGGGTTTAACCTTAAAAAAAAAAGTACCATATTAGGTTTGGAATAAGGGGACTCTTGGATTGAATGTCTTACATTAATATTTGTGATTTCCTACGTGTAATCCGGAGATGGTTCTATCTTCATCTTCTTCCTTTGATATCAGCATGCTATCCAGGGAATATTGAATTTTTAATGGTTACGTGATCCACACTTGTAGATGTTAAAATTAGTACAATGAACAGAATGAAAGTACCTGGAAATGACATGGTTTTCAAGAGTGTTGTGGGGTTTGATTTCTCCAGTCAGCGAGTCAAGGGTAAAACTTCCTCCATACTAGGATAGACGAGTACTAAATACCAATGATTGTTGCGTTGAAAAAAAATCGGCACATGAATGAATATGTAAGTGGAGAAACATTTTCCGAAATTGAGAAAATTTAAAAGTGTCACTTAGACCAAGGGCAATGGTAGAAACCGCTAGCAGTTTCTTACCAATTAAATATATTATTTCTCTGATTCTCTCTCTTCCACCTCATTCTAATAAATCACTTAAGAAACCATTTTTTTCTCCACAATGACAAGAAACCTATTTCTACTATTCATGAACCCCACATGATTTTTACTATCCTACTCATTAATTTTATCATTAACATTTAATTTAATTAAACTTGTCCACCAAAAATAAGTTGAATGTGAAATTTAATAATAAATTAAAATTTTTAAAATTAAATTTTATTTTCTTATTAAAAAAGTATTAGTATATAATTCATTTTTAAAATTTTGCATTTTATTTTATAAAAAATTAAAATAAATTCGTTTTTCTTGTCAAGAAATTATTATATATTTTTGAAATAAAAATAAATAATAAGAGAAAATGATTTTTACAAAAAAAATTAAAAAAATTACATTAGCAAAGACCAATTGAATGTAAAATTTAATAATACATTTCAATTTTAAAAATTTTATTTTATTTTTTCAAACAAATATTAAATATTTTGTGAATATAAAATTTTCCAGATTTTCTTTTTTTTATAAAAAAATTACAATTTTTTACAGATTTTAAAATATCTAATTTTTTTAAATGGATTTTTTTAAATAAAAAGGAAAGGTTGGGACACGTGAGAGGGTGTCATGTGTCCCTCCATTAAACAAAAAAAAAAATCAGTTGAACGCCTGGGCCAATGCCAAGCTGTCAAGTGCCCATGGCTGGGATAAAAAGGTCGCATTTGAGCGGCCCCAGCGGTCAGACGCACATGAGAGGATCATTTTCTTACATGGAAATCCATGAGCGGTTTCTTATTAAGAAATCGCTTTAGAAACCACAAATGTGGGCATTTTTCGGTTTTTAGAGCAATTTTGTAAAATTAAATAGCTACCACTGCACATGGTATTGCATTTTAATATATTGCACCACATAAATCTCCGCGTCAGTCACAAGTATGGTATCTAGAATGGTTTTAGCACGACTTTTGACCCTGCAACTTTGAATTCTTGGACATAGCCTCCCCCGTAACATGGAACAAACTGTATGCGGTCATTGTTGGTGTCAAGGATTTAGACCCAGAGGTGCCTTGAAAAATAAAATTTGTTAATTTATTTTAAAAAATCAAATAAAAAGTAATACAGTTTATGTCAAAAAGTGAACCATACTCCATCCACACATCAATCTGCGAGTTCCTAGCCAGGCCATCACTGTGAAGTTGCCAAGTTTGTTTCCGAACGCCACCATCTCATCGATCATCAATCCACTTTGATGTTTCCTGCCAAAAGTTGAAGGTCGGGATTGTGGCAACAACACAACCTTTCCCAACTCTTGCATGCTCATCACAATCTCGTTGTAGTACTTGAGGAAGTTCTCCATGTTAGAATATGTCTTGAACGGGCGTTTGCTGCTAATATGAAATTAAGTAATCGAACGAGTTTTAGCTAGTTGGGGTCAAAAGTTAGTTTTCATCATTTTCTTTTTTTATCCACTCATTTGTTACACTTTGAAAGTTTATTGGCTAGCTCCTCATCCTCACATTCTAAATTTTCCCACATAATTTTTTTCCTCGTACCACCATTCGGGTAATCCACATGTCCTCAGTTCAAGTTGAATGTAATTATCTTCTACGGTTGTTAATATAGAGAGGTATTGGTTAAGAGTTGAAAATTTAAAATTTAACCAATACCTCCTTATATTAACATATGTAGAAGATAATGACAAACTAAGGACATTTTAAATTTGTATATCTTCCATTACAATATTAGATCTACTTGTCCAGGGCTCGTTCAATGTTACATCGTTGGACAGGGCAAGAAAATTACTTCTATTTTTAGGCGTGTAATAGTATCACCATCCCCAAGTCTTCATGCAGCTTAAAATTTAATTTGAGATTATCATATAATTATTAAATATTTTAATTGAAATAATGTTTTTAAAAAAATGCAAATAAATTTAATTAAGATGAAATTTTGTGTTGATTTTTACAGGAAGATAAAGTTTAGACTGTCTTAAATGAGACATTATGTATCACTATACTTTTGGTTATGACGTTGTTATGTGCTATACTTAAAAAAATCAAAAAAACAAAATATTGTACCTTCATTATCTTATTATTAGTATATATTTACATTTTTCAAATATAAATTAATTTGGAGTAAAATTCTTAGATGACCTCCAATTCTTTGAAAAGTGTAAATATAACCCTTAGTATTTCAAAAGTGTTAATATACCCATGACTGATTTTCAAAAGTGCAAATATACCCATGGCCGGTCAAAATATGTAAACTTATACCAGAGTACCCCTTTTTTCCTCCTAATTTTTTGGGTACAACTGCTCACTTCAATAACTTTGGGTATAGCCACACTAAAAACTCGGGTTATATTTGCACATAACAAAGAACGGGGGGTTATATAAGCACTTCATTAATTAATTTATTTATATAACATATCTTCTATTTCCATTTGTAAAAATAGTTTAGCAAACATATAAAACTCTTACATTATTCTCAGTAGAGTTTACTTGGTTGCACAAAAAAGTATTTCTTACTTTAAAAATAAATAAATTTGAACATTTTATCAAACTGATAACCCTTTCCAATTGGATTTATTTTCAACCACTGTAAATTCAACTCAACGTCAAATAAACTCAATTTAGCACTAGATAAGTCAAATTTCAGTACATTTCAATCCCAATAAACTTAACTCATGCAAAATTTGGACTGTGGGGGCGGGAAATGAGGCACGGGAATCGGGAATGCAGATTCGAAGGGATCGGAGGAGAGAGAAGACAAGCGTCAACGGACGTTAAAGCGGGTGAGGCGAAAACGAGGTGGCTGAATCAGGGTGTATGGCTCGGGGAGTCTAAATTCGGGGTGAAATTGAGGGGGTCAAGTTGAATGTTGGTTGTAGAGAATATTATCTCCGAATACTTTATCAAAGAAATCTTTCCTTCAACTCCGTGTCAACATGAACGACGATTCGAAGTGTATTTGAGCTTCCCAGCCTGTGTGATTCAATATGTGTACATCGGCGGCAGCGCGAAATGAGGCCGTTCAGGAGTACACTTTTTCTCTTTCCCCCCTAATTTTCTCTACTTTTGTGCTGCGTTACTACTGGTCCCTGCATCGTGGCCATGTGAAATCTCTCTCAAATTCAACAAAGTCCCTGAAATCCTTATTCAAAGTCAACTTATTTTGATTTCCAGCTGTCCTTTTCCAAAACCCCACACTTCAATCCTGAACTGCAACTGTGAGGTCAATCGAATTGAGATTGGGGGGGCATGGAGTTTTGGGGAATTGAGGAAATGGTGGTGATGGTGTTGGTTGTTATAAAAGCTCTAAATGAATCAGAGATATTGGTGGTGTGGGGTGCCGGGGTGAGGGTTCCATGTCAGTGGTGGTGAGATTGACTGGTACGTAGATGAGGTGGAGGTGTCAGTCCGATGGGGATAGGGCGGTGTCACTGCTGTGGTGATTGGTGCTATAAAATAAATCCTAGGATGAAGGGCCCTTCGTCGTCGTCCCCGTGCAATCACCGCCGACTTTAATCCCAACCAATTCCCTTTGGGGGTATTAGTTAAGGTATGTAGTGAACTGTTCTTCAGAGATCATTGTCTGGGTTTGTGTGTTTTTTTTTAAAAACAAATAAGTGATTTGGCCTTTCTAATTGATAGGTAATGTTAAAGTGCCTGCGTTCACGGATGTTTTGGATCATGCCCTCAAGATTTGCTATGAGACTATGTGATTCTGTTTTACTCTCGATGTCCTGTAGCTCAAGACAAACCCTTTAGATTTTAAATAATAGTTGCAAATTTGGTAAGGGGTTTATTACAAACAAGTAATACTGTGCTTATTACAAGCACCGACAAATGATATTATCTATCTACACACATCATAGTTGATAACAAATACATTTTTGCTCTGGGGTTTATAACAAAGTATTGGGGGTGGTTAAACTACCACCAACAACCAAAATATTTGTTGGATTCTGGTTGTTTACCCTTTTTGGAGCAAAACTTCTGTGTAGTTGCACTAAGATTTGCAATAAAAAATTTCATAAGAATTGCTTTCATCAATTCTGCTTGCTTACTTTCTTATGCCCATTCCTTATCTATGTTGTTGTAGTTTCTTGGTGAACTTATGAACCATTTCAGTAAAATTGTTATAAAGACTTTATATGTCACCTGCCATCTTCTTCAGGTAGGATCAAAAGAGTGGATTGAAGAATATACCTCATCTCGATGAACTCACGAGTTGGATTTAATGCCTCTGCAACATCTCATCTCGATGAACTGCTCAAAGAAGCTACTAAGTAGGTATGCTCATCAGAAATAGCAAAATAAAATAAAATTGTGTGTTGTTCATGCATAAAAGATCACAACATATTGCTAATCTAGTAGGAAACCAAGCACATCAAAATAGACTAAATAACTCGATTTTTAATTTTTTGAAACTAATACTATATCGCCTTTCAATAATAAAAAATCGCCCTACTATCCGGCCACTAATACGTATGATCATCTTTTATGAATTTCCATTGAAGGTGCAAGACCCAGATAACGTCGCAATTAACCTACCAATTCTAGGCTAGCTCAGCTATAAACCCCGAGGTAATTATCGAAGATTAGTTCTTTTCTGTTTTATGTTTAAAACAAAGTGAGTTATATACTAACTTTCTAACATTTTGAATGGCGTAATAACAGAAAGGGTTTGAAGATTGGGAGGTTAGGAGGAGAAGGATCAGATTATGTTGCATTTGTATAGCATTTTGGTGTTCCATGAGTTGATGCGTCTTTTGGAGATGGTAATGGTTTTTCCAGCGACGAGGAAACCCTCTCCAGCGGTGGAAAAAAAATGGGGGTGTTGACGTCGATTGGAAACAAGAAATGGGTTTTTGGATTGGAAACAAGAGCCACGACAGTGAGGGGAAACGAGAACGGGGCTCAGTGGGGAAACGAGAACGAGGGCGTCGGTGGGGCAACGAGAGCGGGAGCGGGGCAGGGCGACGAGAACTAGATCTGAAATGTGCATGGGCTGGCTGGGAAACACGACCACGCCGGAGAAGACGCACCAGACCACACTGGAGAAGGCGCAGAGACATGAAAATCGACGAGTCTTCAACGCCGGCAGACCCCTAAGGCGGAGAATAGCGAACACCACCAATAGCGGAACCCCACGACAGAGACCGGCGGACTCCACCGACGCCACCACCAAGAAAATTAAATTAGGTTTAATGTTAATTTTTCATTATTAATAAATAATCTTTTTTATTCTTTAAAATAATTTTAAAATATGCATAGTATTTAAATAGTACAAATATAAGGAGTAATTAAGTAAAATATAGGGTTTGATATAGCGATTCACTATCATTTTCATTTAATCTCTAGTTCAGTTTAATTTATTCTTAGTTCAGTTCAATTTAATTTAATTTGATCTAGCTAAAAAAATTAAAAATAATTGGAATCAATCATTTATAATTAATGGGAAAAGTGCTAAGCGAAAACAGACAATTACAATAAGTGAATTTGACAGTCAATATATATAGCATCAGACAAAAAAAACATATTGCAATGAAATCTAAATCAAATACTATCAACTTGATTTTATGTACTACTATTACAAATTATTAATCCAGTATAAACTATAATATCACTATCGGGTTCTTAACTTGTTTGCCGCTGAAATAATGACCACTTGGCAGATGAGCGTGTCAAGCATAATATATTTCATTACGATAAATTGGAATCTTCTACAATTATGATAATATTTGATCCAAAATACAATATATGTTGTTCGAATTGTAAATGTCTTAAAAGACACAAATTTACGCATCCAAATAAATGAAACCCTAATACAAAAAGAACGCAAACAAAATCATGAACACACCGTCTATACAATTGAATCGAGAACAATATATCATCAACACGGGCAATTAAAATGAGGTTTCATTAATAAAAACAAACCAATTTATTTGGAAGAAAAGCAAAATTAATGTATAAGACAAATTATACATATTTGATATATATACACATTAAAAATATATTAATTAAATACACTGTTGTTTCTGCATCTTCTCAACATGGTAGGTGAGAAAAACTGAAGACCAAATAAGATTTAGAGAAAAGTGCTTATCTAACTATACATACTTTACATTAGTGTCAATATAACAATTTGATAATTGAAAGTGCCAATATAACCCTCAATAGTAAGTTAAAGTGCAAATATACTCATTCTGAAAAAATCAGGTCGAAATTTGAGGGAAATACTATTTTACCCCTACATAAAAAATAAAATAATAAAAATAAATGAAATTATTATTATACCCTCTAAACCCTAATCTTATTTCTTCATCTTCTCTTCTTATTTTCTTTCTTTCTTCCCACAAATCATTTCATATTGCCGCCGCGGAACCCTTTTTCCCATCGTGAAACCAAATTCTTCCCGTTGTGAAACCCTTTCTCTCCTTATTTTCTCCCGGCGCCGTCTTTCGCCTTCCTTTATATCTCACGAATTCTTGATTTTGTGGGTTTATCCTCGATGGGCTGGTGGAGTGACAGGCTTGCGATCTTTGCAGGTTAGGGTTTCACGATGACATGGCTAGGATGTGGCGGCGGGTGAGTTGGGTGGTGGCGGTGGCGGCAAGTGGTGGGCTAGCGAGTTTCGCAAGTTAGGGTTTCACGATGGCGAAGCTGGCTGGGTGGTGGTGGCAGAGCTGGCTAGAGGGGGAGGTGGGGGGTGGTGGCATGGCGATGAAGGTGATGGTATGAGGGAAAAATTGTTATAGATTTTAGGTCAAAAGACATTTTTGTCATTTTATGTGCGGTCAACGCTGGTCAACATCGAAAATAGTGTTTCAGGATTATATGATCACTTTCACAACTAGTTAGCCTTTTGGAAAATATACAAATATAACCCTATATATTTGAGAAAGTGCAGATATAACCCTGAGATAATTTTTAGTGCAAATATAACCCTAACTATTTGATGAAAGTGGAAATATAACCTTCTTGTTAGAAATTCAGAGTTGACCGTATTTTTCCGGCGTTGATCCCCAAAATGACAAAAATACCCTTGGACCAAAATATGAATTTGGGTGGATAATTATACCCTTACATGCCGCCAGACCGCCGCCGGACCAGGTAGAGTTATATCAGCACATTATGAAAACTGATAAGGTTATATCAGCAAATTCCTAAAACTTATAGGGTTATATCAGCACAATCATAAAAAAGTGTAGGTTTATATCAACACATATTATAAAAACAAAACCCATCAACATTAAAAACCCTATGTCAAAAAACATAACAAAAATAACAACCACGCACAGAACACCAAAGGTCATACAATCATCAATTCAAACTAAATTCAACAAAATAAACAAAATATCATCAAAATTCTTATATTTTATACCATACACACCGCACTTTTCTGTTTGTGTGACGGGAAGCAAAAGAAAATCAAAGAATAAAACTCAACACCACATTAATCTAGTGAATTAAGGAAAATTTCGGATGAAGATGCCATTTTTTAAAGGTTCACACACCTCCACTTCATTATCCGATGCGTCAACTTCACCAAAACTCTTTCTTTGCCACTAGAATCACACTTTAGAACGTCAGCAATTGGTAGAAGAGGTTGAAATGACGGTTGCATGTGGATGCCGTTGATTTTGTGCTAATATGACACTTTGTTTTTATAATTTGTGGTGATATACAGGGGCGAATCCAGAAAATTTTCAATGGGGTAACCAAATACTAATACCCTCTATTAAAAAATATATATTTAATATTAATGATAAAAAAATTTTTTACATGGGGTAACCAAATACTAATACTCCCCTATTTTTTTTAAACATGGGGTAACCCTGGTTACCCCATGCCTCTACATAGATCCGCCCCTGATCCTATGTATTGAAATATAATTTACACCACTATAAATAAAGGCTAATGTAACACTTTCATTGCAACACTTATTAAAAATGTTATAATAACTTATAAAGTGTTACTTAAAACTTTCAAAAGTGTTACATAAATATTGAAAAGTGTTACAATTTTTTTTTAAAAAGTGTTAGGTTAGATCTAATGCAACATCACCTAAGCTAATAGTAGCAAAATTGTTGCAATAGGTTCAACTCAGTATTATTAGCACATAAAGTAATAATTTTGCAAGTATTAACTTAGATGATGTTACATTAGATCTAACGTAACACTTTTTAAATTTTAGGTAATATTTTTCAGTATTTATACAAAACTTTTTGAATATTTAAGAAACACTTTATCAGTTACTGTAATATTTCTAATAAGTGTTAAAAGGAAAGTGTTACGATATCTAGCTCTAATTTGTAGTAGTGTTAGCCCGTGAAATTCTAACACTCTTTCACTTCATTTCTTCGCATATTTCAATATTCAAACCAAAAGAAACACTGCATTAAGACGAAAAAAGTGTATACAAATACTAGTATATGTTATATGTTCGTGCATCATTTTACTAAAATTGTCGCAGAAAATTAATTTGGGAATAACCATTAAATTGGGAATATTGATAAGATGGAAGCAACTTCGGAGAAGTAGTAGCAAGTACACAAGTTAATGATGGGACAGCCTGCACCGACCCAAAAAGAAATGAAAAGAGCAAAATTTAGGACCCAATTATGTTAACCAACCCCATTAATCATTGGAAACCACGAGCAGTCCATCTGTTCTGTTCCTCACACGTACTCCCTCCGTCCCAGATTAAATTGCCCACTTCACTTTATGTCACTATTCAGTGTTTAACTTTGACCACATATTTGAATAGATATATAAATAATAATATTATCATATATGATATTGTTCAATTCGTTGTAACA
>JAULKM010099591.1:0-10811 GCA_032355605.1 Rubia tinctorum
ACCATTTGAAAGAGTCCCTGAACATCTGAACCAACCTGAACAACCAATAGGTATATATTTTTAAATACAAATCTTTAGATTAAAGCTGCAATTCTATTTTGTCTTCACTAACAACATAAAATTGCAGATATTATTGGTATTGTTGCTCAATGCTTCCCAGTTCGCACTGTCCAGACACCAAATGGCTCTAAAAATGTCCAGAAGTTTGTACTGATTGATGATAAGTGAGAATAAGTTTTGTTGGAACATTATTATGCAGTTGTCTACAATTTCATTTCCCTTAATCTTTTCATCCATGTTTAGATTGCAGCCCTTGACTTTAACTATGTGGCAATAATTCATTCCAAATGAAGGCAAACAGTTAGAAGACGTTGTGGATAACCTGCCAGTACTTATTTGCCGTCGACTCAAGGTTGATTCCTTTCAAGGTATCATATTCATAAAGCCAAAGTCTCATCCCTGTCTAATCTCCATATAATTATCAAACAATTTCTATTATCACTCTGCCTTGTCCTTATTCAGGGATAGAAGTGTCAACACATTACAGATCATCTCTTATAATTGATGATGCAGACAATCAATCTATGAAGCTTTAAAAATGGTCAGGTTTGTTTACATTTATTTCATGACAACCATATTAAAGACAATACTTCACTTCATTACTGTAATTATTTAGTACAATTCATTACTATAATTATTTTTGCAGGGCAAAAGAACACCACAATGAAATCATGTCTGCTATCATTAACTTCAACCAATGCTCTCCAAAAATTCCACCACCACCGACTTTGGATACTATCTACACTTCTGTTGGCTGCATTCTACCAACTCAAAAAGTAACACTTAAATTATGCTTCTTCACAACAACCATCCTTTATTCTTGCATATGCCATTTATTTGTCAATGACTAATTCTATTAACAAATAGGTTGTCACTTCAAAGGTGAAGATATCTTTCAAAGACATCTCGCAACATTATTTCTATATGGCTTGTGTAAAATGCTTCCATTCAACAACTGCATCTTTGAGCTATGAATTTACCTGCAACTTATGTAAAGAAAAACAACTTGCTCAACCAAGGTTGTCAATCAACCAACTCTTCTCATTGTTATTTTTTAAGATATGTATTTCTTTAAATACTTTATAATTACTAAATTTCTGCTCCACTAATCCTAAATGTCCTATCCACATAGATGTCTCTTTGAAGCATATCTCATTGATGACAGTGGCATTATCACTGCTACCTTCTTCGGTGAACCTGCTGAGAAATTGTTGGGGTTGACAGCAATGGAAGCTATTGATGGAATCACACAGGTTACTCTTTCTATTTTAAAATATAAATCAACTCTTTTCACACTTTGATACCGTTTTTTACCTCACTCAATCAGTTTCAAACACCATTCCACAGAATTAACACCCATACATTGGGATTGGACCTAACATAGTTTTTCTATTCATCAAATTCCAGGAATACATTGATGATTGACATTCTGTCATTGACACTATCGACTATATTGTCCAAATTAGAGTCTCTAATTTAAAGGATGGCCAACTCAGCCCAAGATACATTGTCATTAACTTTGCTAAAAAGCCATCCTCACTAGCCCAGGATTCAGACCTACATTTGGCAATAAAAAAGGATGATCAACCACCTTTGCAGATTCAAACTTCGGTTGCTGCAACAGAGCAGCTACCTATTCAAAGTATGGTTACATTTAGTCTCATATAACACTCTTACCTCATAATTACTTTTGCATACTTCTTCTAAATGAAAATATAATGCATACTTTTTGAATAACAGCTACTGGAGCTTCTCGACCAACTCAATCAAGAGCCAAAAAAACCTTCTTTCCCAACTTGAAAAAGAGGACCTTCAACTACCAGCATCAGAGGGAAAGAAACTAAAATTAGAATGACTCCAACTCATGCTTACAGATATGTAAATAGCCTTTGTTACATCTTTAAGATGTCTTTCGCTACAAATGGCCTATGAACATAAGAAATTTTGGTTGTGGTAGTATGTTAACATAAATCAAACAACGATCATCTTCCTTGTAACATCTCTTTTGGAAACATATAGTTAGACCATCAATTACCCCAATTAGGAACTTATCATTGTAACTTGACTGATGTACTACTGTGCAAGCATTTCATTCCAAGGTTCCTCTTTTGCCATTTTCTTTCAGCACAATAAAATGTTTTAATTAAATATTTACCACTATGTATTTGACCTTAAATGTTTACTACACTTTTCTGCTCCTCTTAAAGCCACTTCCTATGTGCATAACTATGAAACTTACTACTTCTAATTATTATCAAAGGAATTTGTCTGCCAAATGGTTTAATAAGAGTTTAGACAATTTTCTACTGCAAGTTCAACAAAAACAATTTTCTCTCAATTCACCTACATGTCCTCCATTCATGAGAGTAAATCCAATTTTCGATGTATGCTCCTTCTCAAAAATTATTTACTAATTTTTGTGCCAAAGCAATTGTTAATTTTCTTCCAATCATCAATCATTTTTATTCAAACATTCTCTTCCGTTCTGTCCATTTATTGATGTTCCATACCTAATGTACAAACATTAACCAAACATCAACACATAATTCTACATCAATAAATTGTTGATCAATTATCAAAATGAGACAATTTGTCATTACATATAACCCTATTATTTTACATTAAATGTTATTTTAATTATCTATCTAATTACTTATCAAACTCCCCGCGCAACGCGCAGTGTGCCCACACTAGTTTACATAATTAGTCATTCATCTTATTGTTTGGCAAATCTGTAGCCGTAAGCAAATCTAATTTATTTTGGCTTATTTTGGAAGAAGAGGAAGACTAGTTTCAGTTTTTTCAAAAAGTAGATTCTGCCTCTTAAATAAAAACGTTTGTAACAGTTTACCAAACATTAAAAGGGTGCTTAACTTATAAGCAAACAAGTCCCGTCAAACACCCCTTCAATCATCCAAAGGAAAAAACCAACGAAATCAAATTCAAATCTTGTAATTTTCAACAAGAACTTGGGTGTTTTGATGCGTGGAATATATGTATTGGAGATGAACATGGATTACAGATTCAAACTGAAAAATCATTCCAAGAAAGGTTTTAAAGCTTTGCATTCGCTTTCTGAGGAGCTCCGCACAGCAATGTTACTTTCGATGATGCTATCAAAGACTTGCTCTCAGAGTTTTCGGGATTCACTTTCAAGAGTTTTACTTCCCATACCTGCCAACATACACATCATTAATTACCCAATTAGCCACATTTGGTACTCCTCCCATTAGTAACAAGGCTCGGCCCACGTGACAATCTCTAACACGACAATATACACTCCAATTAACCTAGACATGATTATCATTTTTCAAACTTTTATATCATATGCACTCTCCCGGTCCTAGTAGAAAGTGCAGACACACTATACATTTAATCAAAATTAGGAAACAATCATGTGGAAAATTTTAGTACGTGTAGGTTGAGAGCCAAGCAAGATTTGACATGTATTTGATGGAAGAAAAACATCTTATTTCACCGTGGTGGTTTACGGTAATTGTTTCTTTCAGCCGACACTTGGCAACGGTCTATTGGCTACTCAACTATGCATACTAAAATTTTCCACAAAAACAATTAATTCTAACTATCTGGCTATTGTAACAACACGTGACATTTATATAATGTCTCCGTCCCAATTAAATGTTTCTATTACATTTTTTAACGGACATTTGTGTATGTTGATATGACAAGAGAAGTTGGGATTAGAATGAGCTGGCAAAATTTCACTCACAAAATGGAATCAAATAAGGAATTTTCGGCTGATTCGGAGGGACTGTGACATGAAGCATAACAAGATTTCGACTTGTCAGAAACATAATACTGTAAGGGAAATGAAGGATTTTAATAACCTGAACAGTTCTGCCGGCGTTGACCGGAGTAGCCTCGGCGAGGACGAGATCGCCGATCTGGGCACTCTTTGAGATGGTTGATGCTGAGTTGGATTCCGGCAGCCCCCCGCTTGCCGGAGGCTAGGAAGGCGCCGTAGCTTCCGAGCTCCTCGGCAATCATGGCAGACACTCCTCCATGCAGCACCCCAAATGGCTGGCAGCACTTGGGTGTGATCTGAAGGCGGCCGGAGACTCTGTCCGGCGATGCCTGGTCGAACTCGAACCCCAATGATCCGAGAGCTTGAGTCGGGAAATCAATCTTCGGTGAGGCGGCGGCCATTCTGAGCGTGATGGTCAAAAAATGGCGGGTTGTATGTCAATTAGCAGTAATCGTACTTATTTTATAATTAACCGGTTTTCACCCATTTACTTTTTTTCAAGTTAAAGTTGATAAATTTTGACAATTAATATAATTTTAATAAAAATATTATATAAAATATTGTTAGATTTATCTTAGCATCTATTTTTAAATATTAAATTTTTATGTGAAATTATTACATGTAGCTAAAAATATTAGCAGGCAAACTTCAAACATGATTATTGAAAATCGTGAAAAAAGTAGATAGGTCAAAGCGGTTGGAATGAGAACTAGTTCTATGCAGCCGCTATTGACCCAATGAAAATGTGAAAGAGGTCGAGAGTCAACTTCGGCGATTCAAGGTTGGTTTTTTATAATTGATAGTCAACACTGAGGGCTTACATTCGTATTCTTTGAGATTCAATTATGGCCGTTGATAAGCATTGGTATAGTAAAAAAGATCCACAACATGAGACTTCACAGCCCTCTGATACTCTTGGCCTCCCATAACTAAAATCGATTAAAACCACACTCCCTCTTATCTCAGCTCTCTCTGCAAAGATAAAAATGGCTATTTTATTTATACCTTCATTTGTTTGTTTAAAAGTGTCACATTTTTCTAATTTAGGCGGTGTGATAAGAGTGACACATTTCCTTCTGATAACATTTGACATTAATTTCTCCATTTATTCTACTTTTTCATCCTCGTACTCAATTTCTACAACTCATTCACCTACCCCACCCTAAATTCATTGGCCATTTAAAATAAACCATTTCAAAGAATGACCTTTTTAAACAACCGAATGAAATACTTTTATCTCCAGAGTTGAAGAGTTCTATTTGAAACTAACATATCCTCTTACGTTCTCCATGCTTTTCCTTTTTGTTCACAGGAAAAACAATCTGATTGCGTCTTGTGGATTCTATCAGAAGACAAGTTTGAAAATTACTTCAGTTTATACCCTCTTTCTGATTTCCAAGTAGTTTAGTCCTCTCTCTTTTTTTTCTTATATAAGACGAAAATTGAACTCATTACCAATGAACCACCATAGACTTATCTGACTGGTGAGTTGCTCTCACAGATAAACAAATCACGACTTTACCGCATAACCATTCTTAACTCCAAGCTAAAGATCGACTGCCTATAGGTGCCAAAATGTACATGCGAATGCAAAATTAAGGGCCATTGAAATCATTTCTCCATACCAAAAACCATATATCCCCAATGTTAATCTTTTCAATACGAAATCTCTCAGTTGCTTGAACCACACAATGTATCCCACCTCTTAACAGAATCAGATCATTTCAAGTATGAACAAGCATGTAGCGCAAATCTACGGTGAAGAAAGTTGTACTAGCCCTCAGCTCTGGTAGTAGTTCTATTCCGATGAGAAAAAGGAGTAGTTGGTTTCGTACTAACTCAGTGAATTACGGGCTTCAAAGGATGAGCTCTCAGTTTTGATAAATCCAAGCTTGCATCCAACTCTTCATCCACTTCACCTACAATGCTACTGCAAGAGCGAAAAGGAGAGGGAATTAAATATGAGCATTATGATGGAATATGGAGCATATCTCATTCAGTACAAGCAAAAACCGGAATCTGTATGGCTTACATGTTGTCACCCCTTATGATGTAGAGTCCCAAAACTAGTTGTTGAACACCCTCCTACAAATCAATATATCAACCGTAACTGCAACAGCTGATGGAATTTATTCGTTTACGAAAAATAAAAACATATCCACAGCAAATGCAAGAGCAACTGAGAAACCACATAATAGAAAGACAGTGGAAATTAAGTCCGGGATCCATTTTCAAAGATATGTTAATAATGTTGGGCCATTGAACAAGACAATAAAATCCCGCTCCTGTTTCACTCATGCAACCACATTATTACCACTGCCTAGTATTCAGTTTCTCCGAATACAGAAACAGAGTTTAACAGTAGAACAAAATTCCAGACAAGTTCACAAGGTCTTCACAATACAATCACTGGTAAGCTTCAAGAAGCAAGTTTGGCATCAGATGAAAATACTTTTATAGTTTGAGACATGGATACCGAACCAGGTCCATTTTTTATTGAACACCATAGTGAGAAAGAATCTCAACAAGTGTTTAAGTCACCCGGGAATGAGTATTTTTAGATGATAACTGTCAGAACTAGATTCCAAAACAACCAAGAATAGATTTGAAAACTGTGATAAACAGAGAGAAAGAAAGAGAATCACGGGCTAAGATTTAACTATATAAAGAGAAGTTGCACACTGAATGGAATTAGTTAAATGTCAGTGTGATATCAGATATTAGTGTCAATATTTATCATTTACCACTTAATAACTTAAAGAAAAGCATGTGAGAGCAGACAGAAACAAAACAAAGCAAGAAAATCACATGCACAACAAACTATGACTTCTGATAGATCTGAGCCAAACCTTAGTGGAATACACCCGCTCATGAGATTCATCAAGAATTATATTCGTAGCCTGGTCAAAACCTTTCAATATACCCTGCAAAACAAAATTCACTGCAGTCATAAACCAACATGTTGCATCTAGGCATGTTAAAACTAAATAGTCAGGAAATCAATGAGATCATGAGCAGAAAACTTCAATGTATAACTCACCACAATATTACGCCCATCATTTGTAATAACCGATATGGTCTCTGCAAGTAAAACCAAATAAACATCAAGAAAGAACAGAAGCGCAAATTTCTGCTCTCCTGTAGAACAAGCACACATTACTCCCTTCTTCCGTCCCAGTTAAAGGTACTTACTATTAATCCGTCAAATTCAGCTCACTTTGACAATTAAATTCCATTAATACATATGAAAAAATGTACTATTGGTCAAACATTTATCGAGTTAACTAAAAAAACATTGGCAGGTACGAGGTATATCTCTTTACAGAATTCCAAAGCATAATAGTAACAACTTACGGTCGACAAGAGTCTCAAGCCCAGGTCCAGCCGCCATCTCTGATAACGCGATTCAGAAACTAATTATGCTAAAGTGATGAACCTTATACCTCCTAGAAAGTCTGCATAGAGAAAACAACAATTCCAAAAAAGGCGCTATGTAAAACACGAGGAATACAAAATTTGAGCAAGATTGAAAACTCAACAATCAAACACTAATAAGAGGTTCCGACATGCCTGACCTCGCCGCCGTGAAGTATGGCTTTCCAGTTGTACTCCGGTGATGACTGGAGGATCGATGTGCAGTGAGTTTATCCCGGCACGAAGGGAAGAACTGTAAGCTAATTTAGGGCTAATTTCTATCGGTTCGTGGGTACGGTGTCGTTGCTGCTGTTTGTTAACCCAAATCTCCCGACGTAGGAAATGACAACTATCGCCCTCAGACCTCACAATAGCATTTTGGGTATTATTAGTTGAGACTAGGAATGGTGAATGGGATTTAATTCAGTGGTTAATTGTAAGGATCCAGCTATCATCAGCTATGTAAAATTAAAAGGACCAAATTGATATTATTGAAGCTTTAAAGCTTGGAGCAAAAGAGTCAGATGAGAAAGAATAGAGATTGTGTTTAGATGAGACAAATGGTAAAACATCAAAACATATTACAAGTTAGAAGATGATCCTCTCCAATGCAATGATGCTATGTATTTATAAGAATCTCCTCGTGATAGTTGCTAACCGCTCTGAGTAGACACTGAGAATGAGTATTAATCATCTCAATCGTTCAACTGATCAACCTCTTTTGCCCAAACTAATTGTAAACTATGTCCTTCATTAATTATTTTATTTAATAAAGAGTTCCTTGATTATATCAATCAGTGGCGGATTTACATTGGGTCATTGGTGTCACGTGCCCCCAGTGATTCCGCACCTCTTTTGATAAACATGAATATTTCTCGTCTGCTTCACTTAGTGAGCACTATCGTGCCCTGGGATGATGTATTAATAGAAATCGATGAATAATTTCAATGTATTTTTTATTCCTCTCCTTATTTATATGATATTCTTGCCATTATATAACTATTTTTTAAGGATTGTAGATTTCTTTTTTATCAGAAAGGTAACTTTATTAGATAGATTTGATTACATTATGGGCCAGCTGATGGGCCAAATGTACACAATCTCTTAGGACTTTGACGATAAGGATCTATTCTATTAAAGCCATGAGTAGCTTCGCTTCTTCAACCTCAAGTTGGACCGAGGGAGGCGGGATGAGATTTTTATTTAGATAACTCATGGCTTGTAGGGAATCTGTTTGGACGATGGCCCTACTAATATTCTTCTCTTTGATAAACTCTAAGCATCCGATTATGGCTATAATCTCCCCATGTATTGGAGTTCAAGTATTCCCTCTGTCACAATTCAAGTTGCATACTTTGAATTTTGACAGTTGACTTGAAATTTTTTTGATCCTTAATATCTCTCATTAAGGATAATTAAAACTTTTGAAAAGTTGGTATTTTGAAAATATATGTTATAACGAATCTAACAAGGTATCACACAATAGTATTTATCCTTGTATCCTAATTCAATTTTATGGTCAAAGTTAAGAAATTTTGACTAAATGAATAGATAAATTGCAGATTGAATAGAGACAGAGGGAGTAGAAAAAATTCTACTTGCTGCAGTCGAAGAATGAACATTTACCCATGCCCCAACAAATAGACTTTTTTGTTTTCAGAAAGCAGCATCACTGACAAAAACATCAAAACCATTGTTATTTGTTTGTATGTGTTGAGTAATCTGGGAGCTGTAAAGAGGAAGGAGATTGCTAGTGAATTTTTCTGGAAAATATAGTAGTTGTAAAGATTCGTGGATTGATGCCAGATATTAATTGTGTGTGAACCAACATTTGGTATTTTCCCTTTCCATATTACAATGTCATTTCCATAATTCATGGAAAACCCAAAATTTAAAGGGTAAATTAGAAGAAATGAAATAAAAATTTTGGGTTGTATGAACCGGGTTATAAAATTTATAACTACTACATGTTGCATAATAAAACATTAATATTGCAACAAAGACTTTTTAGCTTTTATTATTATAATTAAATCCCGTCTTTCCATAAGTCTATGGAAAGACCGTCTTTCTCAATACTGTCATTATTCCAAATGCACCAAATGATGATTAGAAAAGAAAAGAAAAGTAAATCTTGTGACGGTAGTTGTAGGATCCAGTGGCGGAACTAGGGGGCGAGCCGGTGCGCCTCCCCTCCCCCCCCCCAGCTCCGGTGGTGCTGCCCCGTTGAACAGTAACCGCCCCTCCTCCGCCCCCAAACCTCCGCCCCTCCTCCGCCCCTCCACAAATTTTACTCTGGTTACGCCACTGGTAGGATCCACCTCTTGATCCAATGAACAAAGCATCCCTGATTTGAAAAATCAAAACCCAAGGGCCAAGGTGCTAATTCTTCATACCCTTTTACTCGTGTCACATTCTACAAATAAGTGACTGCTGTTTTGTCTATCCAAGTTACAATTCAGAAAGATAGGGGACTGGATGGAGTGTCTTTTGAAAAGCTCATCGGTTGTGTAAAAGCGAGGATTGAGTTTGTTAGCATATAATTGGTTTGCATCTTCAGCCGGCCGCATGTAATTTTCATTTAATTTATTGTATTTCAGCCTTTTTAAAATTACATTGTGGTTTGAGAATTACTTTTATAATCCTTTTTGAAAATTTAAACCATTCGCATCATTAGATGAGTAATTTTATAATTAATATAATTGATTGGATGATTTGATATTTGATATTTATTTTCATTTATTACAACGAGTTTCAAAACCTTTTAAAATATATTTTGATACATAAAATATATTTTAACATGGGTCATAGGAATGAGGTTTGTCATGGTTGGTTGAACTATTAGATGATCGAAAGGGAGACACATTTTTTATGGAACTGTGATTTCATTTCTTTCAACAACAAAAAAAAGAACCATCATTTTACAAAGTTACTCACCCGATTTCATCTATTATTGCATATTACATCATTAAGCCTTAAACAGAACATCATTCGTAATAAATGAAAAATTGTATGAAAAAAATCTATAAAAAGGGGTCTGAAAATGATGAATTTGTAAAAAAATCTATCACCAATTTCTCTCTAGTTGGGTGGTCAAAACTCCATGTCTGATGAGGTATTTTTTAATTTACTTGTTAAAGTGGTGATTTTTTTATTGTATAAATAGAAGTTTATTAGTTGTGTGAATAGAATCTTATGTAACACCTGTCACTCTGTGTGCATGATTCTATTTATTGATTATAAATTGGCTATAGATTTCATAATTAAGATTTGATTAATATTCAATTGTACGTAAAATTATAAATTTAGACAATCCTGGTTAAGTCAATAATTTAGAAGAAGGGCTATAATGCGTGGGTTTTTCTTTTCATTTAGCAGATTGATTTGTACATAACCTATATTGTGTATTTTAGTTCCCATTTCCTGAACTCCCATCTGCCCATACTCAATGCCCTTAATTCCGAAAATTGAATTAAAAATGCCTCTTAAAGAGGTTCTGATAATGTAGATCTAGTATAAAAAGAATGAGTTATTATTCTTAGGGTGGGTGGTAAAAACTCCATGTCTTATGAGC
>JAULKM010099592.1:0-10811 GCA_032355605.1 Rubia tinctorum
TGTGTGGATGAAATTGAATGAGGAGAGTAAAAAGTTTAATGAGTGGTTGAGAATGATATACTTTTTGCCATAAATGGCAATGTGACAATCTTAGAAAAATATACGAAAATGGTATGTGTGTCAAATATAGGAAAACAGAGGGAGCATTTGGGAATTTGTTTGGGCATCACTTTTATAGTACGCGCGGGGTTTGGGTTTTGTTGCCCACGCACTCTAGGGGTATCCATTGGATCTTCTTTCTTTTATAAAAATTATTTCCATCTTTTTACGGGATTAATTTGAAACCTATTTAAGTAACACCAAATTTTGTTTTAGTCCATCAAAAATTTAGGCAGAGATCATTAAAAAATCATTAAATATTTTAATTTTAATGGGGTTCTTGTTAAAAGTTATAAATAAATTTGGGAAAGATAAAGTTTTGTGTTGATTTTTGCAAAAAGATCACTGCCTAAAGTTTAGACTGACTCACAAGAAACCGTCTCTTTAATTAAGAGTATTTTTTTTGTTAAATCAATTATTATAAATCTCATTTTTATCATATTTAAGATCAGGATGTAATAATTTAGAGAAAGTTCTCTATTAGACTGACTAACAGTTAGACCAATTATGAAAAATTTCGTTTCAATAACTTTTACAGTCAAATTATAATTATTTATACATGTGAGTGTTTTGAATGTGTTGTCAAAGTTGTAAGAAGCTCATTGCAATAAATAAAAATGAAAGTTAAATTATCATATTAGTTATATCAATTATAAAATGACCCATCTAGCGAATGGTCAATTTAAAACAAGACTTTGTGAATAATTTATATGTTAACATTTATTTATTTTTTTGGAATTATGATAAATGGAAACAAACATTATATCACCATAATAAATTATTAATTATAAAAATGATCTTGCCTTACATCTTAGCGGTGTAAAATAAGATTTTGTATTAATTTTAAATATCTTCCACTTGATATTAAAATATACGAAAATTTTAGATATTTGATATAGGGAAGGTCTCCTAATAAATGGCACATCTTTAAATTAGATACACTCAACTAATACACTGCATTTGTATGAAACCAGGGAGTATACTTTTTATTAAAAATAATATTTTATTTATATAAAATTGTTAATGATCCAACTGAGGAGTGTGTTTATTAAAAAATCAAGAGAATTAAAGAAATAAAGGAGACGAACGTTGGGCGCGTGAGAGGGAGAGATGGAGGGCTGGTTGGTACAGGGCCAGAAAGAGTCAGAATAGTGGTGGACATGACAGTACAGTGAGCCCTTGTTTTCACTGTACACTGCTGACCGGGAGGAAAAGAAAAAGATGCCAAAGGTGAAATTGTGAGCCGTTGTTAAGGGAGTAAAGCCGATTTTGGACCACCCCGTTTAAACCTCCAATTATTAACACCAAATGTGGCGCTCGTAAATCTGTTTTCCCCTCCCTGAACTGTCGCCATCACCCCCACCCCCCCCCCCACCCCCCCTCCCCCTCGCGGCCCCATTCACTTTTATCACTCTCCCCCTCCCGGCCATGCCTACCGATGCTATGCACCCTCCACTTTTTTGTTTACCACTTAATGCGTGATCAGTGATCACATGTTCTCATCTCTCTTTTCTGAACTTGATCTTTGGTTTATGTCCTCCCTCCTCCTTCAACATTTGCGAGGAGTCCAGAAAATTGAACCGATACTAGAAAAGTAAAAAGTAAAATTAGTGGATTAGATTAATTTATAATACTATGTTGTATTTAGAAGGTGTTGATTAAACAAAATCGACCTGATAAGATCTTTGGGCATAAGGGAAATATAAACTCACTTGGTCCACTTAATTCATTAGTTTATTGTGCTAAGCCTGGCCCAATAAGAATAGTACACACCTAACCCGAACAATAATATAAGCAGGTATAAGTATCATGCATAGGTACATTCTTATATTTTTCATACAGTAATATGCTATACTCGGAGTTTTTTTTTTCTTCCTGGAACTTCCCAGGGATTGAGTTCAGGAAGCTTATAATCGAGGACGTTGAAGGTTGTTGTTCGAGTTGATACAAGACATATCATCATGACCTTAAGGTCAATCATGAAAAATACGGAGAGAGTAGTGTAAGTGGCATTTGTTGTGAGACTCCAATACGTGACCAAGACAATTAAGTCTTTTAATTTGCATTAGCCGTTGGAAAGGAAGTTAAGTCGTTAACCAGCTCAGGCAAAATGCACAAGGAAGATGAACAAGTAGCAGAGAGATTGGTTGCAACAATAGGTTTTGAAGAAAGTGTGGATCAGAATAAATAAAGAGGTTAACATTGTGAGTAAGCTTTCTTTCTCCAATTCTCTCTTGAATCTGTGCTCTTTCTCACTTGTGCATTTCTTGCTTCTTAATCCAATTTCTTTCAATTAGTTTAGTGCAATTTTATCGCAGTTGGGCCCAATCCTATTATAAGCCCATCTTAAGCTCATCCCTGATTTTTTCACATTTCCCCTGGCCTGTTTTTTTTTTAATCTTTCTCCCCTACAACCCAATTTTAATTCATCACTGCTCAAGCAAACAACACTTCAACAATTGAAAACAATCACGGCCTTGTAGTGAATTGGGTCTGGTTTAATGGCAAGTTACACTCTCTAGAACTGAATGGTCCAAGATTCAAAACGCAACCCCCATCAATAATCAATAATTCTAAATATTAGAGCAATTTTTTTATGAAATTAAATTACTCAGCATCATGGGGACCGTGATTTTGGTTTCTGCAGTGGTTTTCCAACCTTATTAATCGTATTTAAAACTCCCTCTTAATTTAAAATTTTGACTCCCCTATTGAACTCAACATTAGAAGAGGAGCGCGTGGAGAGAAGGTGGGGGTGGAATGAGGAAATCGGCAAAAGGGACAGACCCATCAACGCATTTCTCGGATCTGTTGTAAGAAAACTACCCCCAAATCTTTTGTCTTTTGCTTGCTATGGATTATAACTTTTGTTTTTTGTATTTTTGCCCTTTTCCTTTGAGGACTTCACTTTCGACTCCCATGTATGATAACGATACTTACCACTGTTTAATTAATTTACTTTACTTTTTACTACACTTTCTGACTATTTCATTGTTTTACTACACTTTCTGACCATTTCATTGTTTTGCGTTTATAATCACCCATCTAGACATTCAAATAGAATGAGATCTAATAAAAATTATAACTAATAGCTTTGTAACACTTTTTTTTAAAGATATCATTAATAAATTATGGGAAGAGCGCTCACAGTGGCGATTATAATGAGTGGAATTGACATCCAATCTAAATTACAATGAGTGAAATTGACATCCAATCTAAGTGACTATAGCAATAACCAACATATTGTAAGAGAAATCTAAATTACACATCAACTAAACTAATCGTCTGTACTATTACAGATTAGAGATCAAATAAAAAATTGTAATACCGCCCTCAGAGATATTAACTTGTTTCCTGCGAAAATTATGACCATTTGGTGGAGATGAGCGTATCGAGCATCAATCATCAATCGTTGCGCCAAACAATGATGTTCTATAACTGTAACACCATTTGATGCAAACAACGATATATGTTGTAGAAATTGTAATCACCTCGGAAACACACAAATCAACGAATCCAAATAATTGGATTCTTAATACAAAAAATAAATAAAATCACAAACACACAATCTGTACAACCAGATCGAGAAAACTTTATCTATCCGAACAATTAAATCGAATTATTATCACAAATAAAACGATCTAACCGATCAAATCGAAGAACAAAACTAATGTAGGGAGATACATTCCACACTTATTCAATAAACAAAAGAACATCAATTAAAATAAATGATTGTTTCTCCATATCCCCACATAATGGGAAGATGAGAAAAAGAAAATTAGATGAAAGATTGGGCGTTTTTGGAGTTGGGGCGACCGTATAGAGACGGAAGGGTTTTGGGGGAAAAAGTTACTTAAGATAGATTTCTAACCAGCTCTTTTAATAGCTTTGTAAGATCATGTGCAATGGTAAAACCATTCCCAAATCACTCTCGTGGTTTCAGTTAATTAAATAATCAATCTCTCTCCTCCACCTCGGCAATTCAAACCACAACTAAAACACTCCATTTTTTCTCCACAATGGTGAAAACCACTCGCAAACCACTACATGGACCCCACTTGATTATCTTTATCCTACTCATTAATTATACTTTTAATAATTAATTCAAATAAATTTACCTAACAAAATAAGTTTAAATGTGATATTTAATAATACACCTATAATTATTGAATTGATTTTTGTTTTTTGAAATCTCATTTTAAAAATTAATTTCAATTTTAAAATTTTATTTTATGAACCATAATTAAACAAAAGAAACACATATATTTTTTTAAAGAATGTAATTTTAATTTTTAAAAAATCTAAAATTCATTTCTATTTTTTAACAAAGAGCATAATTTGTTTGATAAAAAAATTCAAATGGCCATGCCACGTGAAGCCATGCAGATTTAAAAATTAAAAGGTCATGAAGATTTAAAAAGAAGCAAAAGGCAGCATTTGGACGTGAATTATTGCACAAAGCACGTAAACTCTGGCAACATGGCAGAACTCGGCCGGTTCTCAATTGAGAACCTGGTCCCACTTGAATTAATTCAACCATCTTTCAGCCCCTCATTGTGGGATTAATTTTCCCTATTTGATCCATATTTTTAATTTAACCCACTGTAAACTTCCCAGTACATGCTCTAACACTTCTAGCTAGATCTTTTCGCCAAAGTACTGATGATATAAAGTTACATCTCAATAAGCATTTGGAGTTGGTCCTGCACTAAGATAAAACTGTTTTAGTAATTTGAACACATACCACTACTTAATCTGACCTGATCTGTTTGACCAACCCATCTAGCATAATGACCCGACAATCCGACCTGCCTCAGTTAAGTTGTAGCATCCCCCAAAATCCATTTCGAGTTAAGTGCTCATATCACCCTATGTTTTGGGCGAAAGTGTTAATATGATCATGTAAAATTTGAAAGTGCGATTATAACTCTATTATTTGCTTGAAAATGCTAATGTAACTCTAACAACCTGAATTTGGTCAGAATATTGTGAATTGACCATTATACCCCTTTTTAAAAAAATTAAATTTCAGAAAATGTCTAAAGGACTATTTTACCCTCATCATTGTTGCTTTACTTGAGAATTGACAATTTCTTCTCCATTCTTATGGTCAAGCGTGTCGGCAAAATTCTTCTCCACCGTTATACCTCGCTCGTCACCCATCGCCATTCTCCATAGCAATTTTTCTGACACCCTTATACCCCGCTCGACACCTGCCGTCATTCTCCCTAGAAATTTTTCCGACACCCTCCGCCGTTCTCCGTGCAGCAGTACCCTTCGTTCTCTATAGCGAAGGTCTCCGTTTTCTGGCTCTTAGCTGAGCAGCGCAGGAAAATGGTGGTGGATGGTGGTGTGGGGCTGTGAGGCTGGTTGTGCTGGTGGCAAGCGGGGATAGGGGATGGTGGCGAAGGTCTCTATTGAGCGGAGCCAACGGTGAATCAGATGAATCGAGTGGTGGTGAATCGGGAGCTTCGACGATGAGAATTGAGCGGGCGGTGGCGAGCGAGGGAGGGTTGTGGGTGGTGGCGAGCAGAGGAGGGTTGCGGGTGGTTACGGTGGCGAGCGAGGCTGGATTAGGAAGAATGAAGATAGTGGTGGTGTTGCTAAAGTTAGGGGATGCGACGGGTAAGGGAGAGGCTGAGGAGCAACGGGGGGAGGTGAGGTGGCGCGGGGAGGTGAGGTGGTGGCGATGGGAGGTTGGTGAGGTGGTGCTAGCAGCGACAAGAGCGGTGGTGGTGAGGGAAGGTAGGTGAAGCGGTGCTGGTGGTGACAACATGGGCGATTGGTTTCTGGGTGGTGGCGATGAGGAGGTGAAGTGGTGGGGAGGTGAGGTAGGGTTTCGAGAGGTGGTGGCAAAGGTAGGTAGGTGAGGTGGTGACATATTGCTTTAGTTTTCGGAGGCGGGGGGTGGCTTGGAGCGGTGAATGACGGTGGGTTTCACTGGGAGGAGTGACTGGGTGAACGAAGGGGCAGATGAGAGGGTTTAATCAGTAGGCGCCCGCCGGCGACAACCAGATTCCAACGCCAATCACCAGATCCCGGCGGCGACAACTCTAATTTTCGGAGATGAAGATGAAGAAAATAGAAAGGTATTATTGTCTTTAATTTTTTGGGCTAACACTCGGGGTATTTTGGTCTTTTATAATTGGGTCAACACAAAAAAAATACTGGTCAATGCAGGAATAATGTGAAAAGGTTATATCGGCACATCTGATGCAAAAGTTAGGGTTACAATAACAGTTTCACATTTTACAGGATTGTATTGGCACTTTGTAAAATAATAGGTTCATTTTTGTATTTTGTCGATCCATTTTTTCGGTGAATTATTAGACTCACATGAGGAAGACCTCGTGAATCATGTACATATAAAAAAGACTAAATTGTTTTTTTGTCTCTAACATAGCATTTTATACAATCTTTTGGTACCCGGGACCAAAATCACGTCCTTTCAGTACCCCACAAATTCAAAATGAAATTTTTGGTCCCCAGAATCAGATTTCGGATTTCTTTCGTGGACAAAAAAATAGTATAAGATGTTAAATTATGGACAAAAAAATAATTTAGCCTACCTGAAAATTATCCGAAATCTGATTTTGGGAACCAAAAATTTTAATTTGAATTTTTAGTGTACTGAAAGGATGTGATTTTGGTCTCAAGAATCAAAAGATGGTATAAGATACTTGTTAGGGACAACAAAATAATTTAGTCAACTTTTTAAAAGCCAGGAAAATAAACAAAGGAAAATTTTAAAAGGACTTCAATCTTTTACTTTGTCCATACTCATAGTATATATTAAAAAAGGTCATTCATGTCCCATGACATTCACTCATAATTCTTGTCACATGATATTCATGTATAATTCCATGCCATTTTCTAAAATAAATTTAAAATGTAATATTTTATAAACTCAATCCCCAATTTACAATGCAATTTTTTTGTCCATTTTAATTGGTCTTCCCACACTTCAATGTTTTTTCTCTCCGGTTAATGAGTAATTAATCATACCATATTTATAAGAGTGCACATTCTTTTGTAATCTCAGTCTCCATTTGTTAGGGAAATGCTTTCATAATACATATTTTTTAAAATATATTTTTAAAATTTTGATACACTTTATATTTTGGTTTATCTTTTCAATACTTTCAAACTTCATTTCATTAATCATTTTCATCTATTTATTTCTTGACTCACTGCAATCAATTATTTCCACGTAATTCAATTTGCCTAAAAAAATATCTAAAATTACTATGCTAAACATATAAATAGGGAAGAGTTCAATTCACGCTCTTATTTTTACACCAGTTTTTACACCAAATCCTAACCATCCATCTAATCTAATCTCGTGGTTGGGATTTGTTTACTAAAAATAGGTTTAATAAATGAGTGAGATTAGATTAGATGGATGGTTAGAATTTGGTGTGAAAATTGATGTAAAAATAAGGATGTTAATAGAACTCTTCCTTATAAAATAATAGATGGAGTAACTTTTAATTATATATAAGTGTTTCTAATAAATTTTAATTTTGAGACAAAAATCAGTATAAAATTTTGTATATAAATATTAAATATAGCACTGAAAGATTTTATTTGTAAATACTTTTAATTGTTTAATTAACACTTTGTAAATTTTGTGTGCAATTTTTCTTTGAGTCCGTCTCTTGAAAATGAGTTTTCCCTGAGTTATGGAAAGACTAAGATTTAAATTACAAATTAGAAGAAATCAAGATACATTTTTTGGATTGAATTAATCGAGTCATAAACTTATAATTGCATAATAAAAATTTTATATTGCAACTAATTTTTTTTACCATTTTATAATTCTAATTCAACCACGTCTTTCCATATGCCTATGGAAATGCGATCTTTTCCAAAACTTTGTCTATTTATACGACTTTATTTTATTTTTGTTAACTAATATTTAGAAATGACATATTTTAGTACATATCAATATGTAATTGGTAATAGTATTTTTAAAAATGAATTCGTGTTTTGAAAGACTAGTTTTCCATAAGTTATTGAAAGACCAATAATTAAATTGTAATTAGAAAAAATCAAGATAAATTTTCAGTTTGCATTAATCGAGTCATAAACTTATAACTACTGCACGTTGCATAAAATATTGCAACTAAAATATTTTACTTTTCTATAATTCTAATTCAACCTGATCTTTCCATATGCATATGAAAATGCGGTTTTTCTCAAAATTTTGTCTATTTATACGACTTTATTTAATTTTTGTTACTAATATTTAGAAATGGCATATTTTAGTACATATCGACATGTGATTAGTAATATTATTAAAAAATGAGCTTGTCTCTTGAAAACCTATCTTTCCATAAGTTATGGAAAGACCAAAGTTTAAATTGTAATTTAAAAGAAATCAAGATAAAAAATTTGGGTTGCAGTAATCGGGTTATAAACTTATAACCATTGCACGTTGCATGATAAAATTTTAAAATTGCAACTAAAACCTTTTATCTTTCTATAATTCTATCTCAACTTCGTTTTTCCATATGCCTATGGAAAGACAGTCTTTCACAAGATTTTTTCATAATTTTTTAATGCATTAAGGTATATTATATTTTTATTTTAACATTAAATTTAGATTAACATAAATTTTAACTCTTTTATCTGTATAATTAATAATTATAAATATTGACAATTTAAGACTATATTTTTTAAACTAAGATATTGAATATATATTTTTTGGATCAAAATTTTAAACTTACATTTTATATATTTATAATTCAATCAATCAATCATGAATTGCTGATAATATCCCTAATTTAAAAAATTTAGGTCTAACATACATAATTTTTTTATCATTATAAATGAACTTCTCATTATATTTGAACGTGCATGGTTCAACCACTGGTGCTGCCGAAAATGTCCAATATTTTATGCAGTACAATTGGGAGGTTGTAGTCGTAACTCTCAAAGTTACAATTTATAAGCACTAAATGCTTCATAAATACATTTAAGTAGATAATGACAAATCGGGGTCGTCCACAAAGAAGAGAGATTTTATTAAGGGTTTAACATATAACAGAGAATACTACGCTAAATATAAAGATATGTATATATATATAAGCTTGTAAAGAGGGGGTGGGTGTGTTGGTTTTTCTAAGTTATCAATTTAAAGACAAGTTAACCAGTAAGCAATGTGAATCTACTAAATATGCAATAACTAATAAGAAGAGTTTAAACATAAGTTACGGGACGTTGAGCGCAATTGATTTCTATTTCCAAACCTCTTATCTATCATAGAACATACAACCTATTCAATACTTTTACTACTTGTTCTGAAAATAAATCTTCTATTTTTATTTGATAGCAGTTTACAAGAGTGAATTCGACATCTCTTGCTAAACCTCACTAATGACTCATTTAGTCGATCAACGCCTAAAGGTATCTCATTAATGACATTAAGTACAAAGAATCAACAAAGTTGGTAACACTTATAAACACTACACCGTGTCTAAGCACTGAACCAATTTATGAATTTACACAATATTAGTCGAGAACGTTCATCGTTCATAAACTTCTCATATTTACTACCCAAAACATACATGATAAAGAATTCGACATTATCACATTTATCTAGCATTCATCAAATCATCGACCATATTAGAAGCTCTAATTCATGCCTTTGGATTTCATATCAAAATAAAGGAGAATTAGCTATTTTCTCCAAATCCTAACAAGTAATCATACAAGCATTTATATACCCAAACTTCCAACACCATTAATGTATTCAACAACCAAATTCAAACACAATAAATACACAATAGCAAAGCATTAAATAGCTTCATACAAAGTTCATAAGACATGGGCTTGGAAGCATTAACCAATTGCTCCCAAAACTAAGTTTAACTACTAGAATCCATACTAAACAACAATAACAATTTAACCATAAAATCAAGAAGAAAGCAAGATGAAAATGGTAGACTACTAGGGTTTTATGGCTAAGAAATCGGGAGAGAAGATTTGCTGGAAAGGGGAGGAGATAAGAGAGTATTTATAGTACAAAAAGTCCAAAAGGTAGATCTGGGCAGTTAGCCGTCGTGAGTCGCGACACAGGCAGAGTAAGCTGCCCTCACATGTTGTCTTCTTTTTGTCCAAGTGTAGTTGTCTCTTCTTCCCTTCTTCGGGTCTTCAATGTCTTCATTGTTTTCAAAATTGTAGTCTTCGTGGTCTTCAAATCATCAAACCATTACCTCGTCTCACAAAATTTGTATTAAAGTGATAAGAGCGCTAAAGTCACTCTTAACTCTAATAATAGGATTTCAAGATAAAATGGAGTATCCAAAGCACAAAAGCATACCAAAATGAGTACAAAAGATTCCAAAATCATCATATAATATGGACGTATCAACAATATTTGTTGACCACAGAAGTTTTTTCCCGGACTTCCCTAGAATGTTTAATTAAAAAATGACCTCTGAAAATGTCTTTTTTGGTCAAAAAATAGCACAATGTTATCAATTAATCATAATATATTTAAAAAAATTATTGGAAGAAGAATAAAATGGACATGTATAACTCAATTGCACAAAGTTTAATTAGTAAAAACTGTCATCAAATTTAAATATTTTAAAAAATTGTAAAAAATTGTATAAATTTGTACTCCCTCCATTTTCTATGTTTGGCACCATAGGTTTAGGTGTTGTTTTTTTTGCAAGTTGAAATGTGTGGATGAAATTGAATGAGGA
>JAULKM010099593.1:0-26707 GCA_032355605.1 Rubia tinctorum
TCTTCTCCTTGTCTCAAGTCCTCCTCTTCACATCACTTTTATTTAATCCTTCTAGTCTTCAAAGCTCAAAAGAAGGTTTTCAAATTTTCAAAGATAGTCTTCAAAGTCTTCAAAGTCTTCCGACACTTGCCTTGTTACACAAAATCCCATAGAAAAGTAATGTAAGCGTAAAGTCGCTATTAACTTATCATAGATAATTTCATGGTAAAATGCCACATTTAGAGCACAAAAGTGTACAAAAGTAAATCCAAAAAGTCCCCAAAATAACCATATAAAATGGACACATCACCAGGGGATAGAAATGGATAGCAAATCTTGAAGCCTTAATAGATTACCACAAAAAAAATGTGCAAAAAGCCCAGCAGGGTCAGAAAAATGGAAACCAATCCGGGAAAATAATGCACAATCATCAAGCTTAACTCAGGAACAGAAAGACAAAGTCCCAATTCACAATACAGACAGTCCTGTAAATAGCTTGACATGTGTTCTATTAAGTCTACCTGAGATTGATTCAAGTCTACCTGAGACTGATGGTGATATTGAGCTCTCAAATCAAATGAACATGAAATCTTATCTTAAATTTTCATCGAATTATATGGAGATTACAAGCTCAACTTCACACCTATAACTGAAAATCAGTTATGCACCAATAATTTTCTAAGTGTGGACAAGCAGCTAAAAAACTGGTTCAACATCCTTATAGAATAAGAAAATGAAGAAGCTTCAAGCTCCACTGCTGGATCAGAGATAAAAAACACATAAGATGAGGAAATTGTGGAAACGCATCTCTGTAACCCTCTGAGTCACGACCAGAGACTATGCCTACTAGATAATCGATGCGAAAGTTGTGGATGTTGTAGAGAAAACTTAGAGAACACCGAAAGAGGATTCCGGTTGGTCGATCGTTTCAGCGGCGGTGGTACCAGTCGGAGAGAACTGGAGCAAATCGATTGAAAATTAAAGGCAGAAGACCGGAGGAAATCAGTGGCTGAAATAGAGCGGCAAACAGAACAACGGTCAGACGGAGATGATAGGTTGCGGAAGGTGGTTGCGGATGGAACTGACCGAAGACGCTGGCGGCGGAGTTGAATGGAGCGGCGGCAGTGATGTCTGGCGACGGAAGGTTTCTGATTTTTTCCTTTTTTATTATTATTTTTATATCAATAGATGCTAGTTGATATGATGGTTGCATAAACTTTTTCTTTGCTCTGATAGCAAATGATATGAATTTCCTTGCGAAAACTCTTGATAGCGGAATTTTAGATCTTTGACTAAATGAGAGATTTCGATAACCCTTGTATAGCTGCACAAACTGATCAAAACTAGTTCTCGGGATCTTGAACAACTTAGGAATTGTAAAGCCAACTAGCCTGCGGGATAGGTTCACAATTTAAAATTTTGCTCGTTAACTAGCCTGCATGATTAACTCACAAATAAAGGGTTCTTTTTTTACTAACTATCCCGAAGGATTAGATCACAAAGAGTATTGATACTTAATTAACCCGTAAGATTAAGCAACAATGAAAATCAATGCTCGCAGGCAATAAAATCAAAAATATGAAATTTTGATTGATAATAATTTTGTGTGTAAAACGTGTATAATCTCATGGATGACCTCCCCTATTTATAGGGTATAATTCGACATGTACAAATAGTAACTGAGAAAAATTATGGCAGGTTTAGAAAGCTAAAACAATGTGTAACTAAAATACCTAAAATAAAATGAGTATATATGGCCGAAATTTATTCAACTTAATCTTGAATAAATATTGCCTTATCTAATCTCACCGAAACAAATTCTAGTCAAATTAATACTCCTAAATTACAATATTTAAAAAATAATTCTAAATATGAGCACACTAACTCATTAAAAAACTCAATGGAAAAAAACATTTTGTTAAACTCTTAAAAATACTAAACTAACAAGAATATAATAAATGATATTTTAAAGATCGTATCACTTATGGTCTAAATTTCTACCAAAAAAAATCTCAGTTTTTACATGGAGGCTTCTAAATAGACTCTTGCCTCTATCTGATATCTTAGAGGATCTTGGTTTCTATTTACCAACTATTTGCCTTTTCTATAAAAGTGATTCTCAGGAAGTTCATCGTTGTTTTAATGATTGTAATTGGACAAAAGGTATAAGGAATCTATTAAGCTTATTTTTTGATGTGGAAGATATTCATTTTCAAAATCTGTGGGATAGGTTCTACTTCTACTAGAATGTAGAAATAAAATCTAAACTACAAACTGATTGTGTAATACTAATCACATCAATAACTTCATGGTTTATCTGGTGTGCAAGGAATAAGTATATTTATGATAATCAAACTTCTGATATGATGTGCATAGTTAGAAATGTCATAAATACAATCAGACTGTTGGTTTTCATTAGTGGATTAAGTTGGAAGGGTTCAGAGAAAGACCATATACACCAATCTTTTCTGTCCATAGCTCTAATTGATACATGTTTAAGAATTAAAGGACAGAGCATAGTTTTCAGGAAGCTCCCTGAACAATCTTATAAACTTAATACAAATGGTTCCTATCTTAATTAAAGGCAACCGGAGCGGGAGTGGTAATCATATATGATTGTAAAATCCTAGTATCTAGAGAATAAGGAAAGTTTGGAAGATGAAATCATTGCTTTAATCATTGGACTTCAAATAGCTTATTTCCAAGAATATGATGACATTCAAGTGGACTTTTAGGAATATGATTCCACTTACCACTTATTTCCATGAATATGATGACATAAAAATAGTGATTTCATTTACCACTTAGTCCCAGAAAAAATGTCATTGTTGACTTTTAGGAATCAAACTTTCCCAAATTTGTTAAGGCGAAGAAGCTGATGGATTCAGACAGTCACAAAGCGGTGAAACAGAGAGCAACATGCAAAGAACAAGGCTAAGAGTACGAGGAGAAGAGGTGTCGTACTCACAAGAAGAGGGTCTGAAAGGTACAATGTTTATTTTTGTTTAATTGTAATTTAAATTATACTGCTATCATTTATCTAATATATTTTTTTATTTCTACGTATAATAATTTTGTATTTTTTGGGCGCTGCACCAAATAAAGCAAGATGCATTACTTGATCAAGTTATTTTTTTTTATAGTTTTTCTATTGGGTTGTTCTTACATTTCTGTTTGCACGCGTGTATGTGTTGCTCATGCATGTGAGAAATGTGCACATTTAGTGTGCTAAAATTATTATAACAAGATTCGAGATTCGGAATTCGAAATCCAGCTAAATTTTGTGGAAAGTGATTAAATTTTAATGCATTGATGAATAAATTATTTGAACTAAATGTATACATATATATTCTTTGGTCCCCTAGTTTCGGCTATTGTATTCTTGTTATATTTTTAGTAATTTCGTCGATTGCTGATTTTTTTTATAAATAATTTGGTGTCATAAAAGCAATACTCAATCAAGTATTGAATTTAAAAAAAGATGTTATAATATTTCAACAATCACAAAAAATTTCCCCTTTTTTTCATAAATATTTTCTATCAACACGAGATCTGGAAAAAAATAATTTATTTCATATCAATATTAAATTGTTAGATATGTCAATTTCATTTACCACTTAGTCCCAGAAAAAATGGCATTGTTGACTTTTAGGAATCAAACTTTCCCAATTTTTATAAGGCGAAGGAGCTGGTGGGTTCCGACTGGCACAAAGCGGTAAAAGAAAGGTTTGCACACAAACAACAAGGCTAAGAGTACGAGGAGGATAAGGTGCCGTACTCGCAAGAAGAGAGTCCGAAAGGTATAATAGTTATTTTTGGTTAAATGTGATTTAAGTTATATTTCTTTCATCTGTCCAAATTTTCCTATTTTCAAAGTCTATCACTTTTTTTCTTTTTTTCTGGGTGCTGCTCCAACCTGTGCGAGTAACAGTATTTGATCAAATGGAAAGTTTGACTCTTGTTTGCCTTTTCTTTTAATGGCTATAATTAAAATTAATTGATTTAACAAATCGGTTCTTACTAAGTTTTCTATAATTTTGTCTTTTCATTGTGGAAACTTTTATTTGCTATTTTGTGAAAAACTATTGGATTTTTTCATGATTTTGTTTCATTTTTAGAGTTAGGGAATTCATTTTTTTACCATGAGCAAACGAGTTTATAATAGATATATCTTCAAAACTATTGTACAAGTTGTATGTGTTGAGAATTGATTAAATCTAATTTAGCGAAAAATGAATTATCTAATCCTGAATCTCATGCATGTATTTAATTCGAATATATCTAATAGTTTAGATTACCTTTGAAGCGTGCTTTACCATCAGATTCGATAAACCACGGAGACAATAATCCCAGACGTGATTCCTCTATATGTATCCACACAGCACGATCAAATAGCTTACACCGCCGTCAGCTTAGAACGTTGATCAGTAAGCAAAGACCCAATCTTTTGTCTTCTATTTATGGTGAGGTTTATTTTCTGAGAATGATTGGATTGGTTTCTGGTTTCTGCCGTATGGAATGGCCAGGGTTCTAATAATCTGATTTTAAACATTTATGTAAAATATCTATTTATACAAAATTGTCATTAATCAAAGAAACCCTAATCCAAGTCAATCTGAGCCTAGTCCAATTAGATTTATTGAGTTCTAAACTCAATTCACATATAAATACTATCTGGGCTCCTAGCCGAATAGTCATTTCTTTTATCCAATTTCATACCTTGTGTGTGGCCCTATAGGTTCAGTCATAATAAGTTGCAAGCCCAATATAATTGATGCTAGCTGATCGAAAGCAGTTTCCAACTAAACATTCCGATCACTCAAAATAATTGAATTAATCATCATCATAATTAATCCTCTAACTATATAAGGAAAATGCACATTGACTAAATGAAACTATTCCAATAATCTCCCACTTGTCCTTTAGACAAGTGTGCAAACATATTCCTTTGTCACATAATGTCTTCATCGTAACACAAGGTAAGATAATGTGTCATCCTTATGTAGTTCAAATGCATTTCTCAAATTTTCGAGTCATACTTCTAATACAGATGATTAATCCTTAATCCATCCAAGCACGGCCATGCATCTTACACTCCCAACTCTCTGAGAGGCCTATTAGACAACAATCTCATGTAAATGAGAGGACAATCACACTCTTGTACATTCTGTTTTTCTCCACTCGATTCATGGAAACCCAAGAACTGCCTTTATAGTGTTCTTTTAGGGTGCGATGTTTGACAGCCTCAAGGCACCCCAATCCACAAGAAAGCAAACAAGGAATTACTCGGGTATGTGGAATACATTCCTATATTCAATGAGACATACTTATGACATTATAAATATCTTAAAGTATCCTCACGGAGGGTCTGTCTAATACAAGTTCCCAACTTGCATCCATTCAATCGAGTCATGACATCCCCTGTCCTTCAGCCCATGAAACAACGTTTTGAATCAACTTGCAAACTAGTCTTATTAGTCATTAGTGTCCATTCTCAATGACCAGGACTAGAGACACGATCAATCTTACACTCCAGTTCACCAAATAGGGTTTCATTCTCTCGGACATATTCTTGATAATCTATTTGGCAATGTGAATTGATTTTGGACTTTCATTTAACACTAAACCAAGTTAAATGCATATGAAATGATTATTTCAAAATATGTTAAATGGTTCAATATTCAATGCCTAGAATCACAAAATGATAAATAGAATATCACAGAAATCACAGCCACTATCCAAAGTGCTAGATTTCTATCACAAATGTGTGAGCCCTAGGCTTCATTTTTTGGAAGAGGTTTAGATTATGGATTGAAAATTTGTCATCCCTTCTCCCTTGCATATAAAAACATCACCATTCTCGACAAATTTTCAAAGAATGAAAATTTTCTGAGGATAAATCTGAACTCATTGGGTTCCCCTGGCTCATTTTTCCTAAGCAATGACTCTACCATTATCTCAATAGAAAGTCACCAAGTGAGCGAAGATAGAGACCACATCATGTTCAGTGATGAGTTTCCTAATTCAAACTCCTTCTTATGTAAGTTCCAAAGCAGCAATGTACTCAGCTTCAATTATAAAATCAACAACAGTACTTTGCTTAACACTTTTCACAACCAACTCATTTCACTATAGACCTAGGAATATATCTTTAGTCCATTTCAGGAACTAAATTTTTTTTATTGTCTGCACATTAATGCGCCTCACCTTAGTCTATTTGATATCTCACCGTCATGCTCTAATCATATGAGATATAACTATGAATACATATCATAACATACATGGTAGACCTTATTGCATATGCATATGCATAAGTGATCATACTCATTCTATTTTTCAAATCGGATTTTGATAAAAACTGAGTCTTGTTAAGAGTCATGCCATGAATCATGGGTAAAAAATATTTTATGATCTTTCATATACCTAGTAAGTGTTTTGTCTAAGGTCAATCATCCTCTTTGATCTACCTGTGTAGATCTTGATGCCCAAGATGTACTCTGCCTCTCCTAAGTCATTCATTGCAAAACACTTTCCGAACTATGCCATCACAGACTCAACTTTTGTTAGTCGTTTCCAATGTTATGGACATAGAGGAGTAGGGATTCAATCTTGCTCTCACTAACCTTCTTGTATACACAAGATTCCTTAACATTTATTTGAACGCCAATATCTTAATTGCTTCATTGAAATGTATGTTCTAACTCCTTGATACATGCTTCAATCCATAAATGGACCTCTGAAGCTCACATATTTTCCCAGCTATTTTGACCTATAAAAACCTTAGATTGTGTTGCATACACATCTTCTTCCAAATTCCAATTAAGAAAGATGGTTACGACCTCCATTTGCCAGATGTCAAAATCAGAATGAGCTGCAAATGCTAGAAAAATTCAAATAGACTAAAGCATTCCAACTGGAAAAAAGGTCTCATCACAATCCATCCCACAGACTTGTTTATAAACTTTAACTATCATTCTAGCCTTGAAAATATAAATGTCCGATTTCATTTTGAAGACCATAATTTTAGTTTTAACCTTTTAGTAATTCAACCAAATTCCAAACTTGGTTTGCCTACATAGAGTTTATTATGAATTTCATGGCCTTAAGCCACTTAGCAAAGTTAGGGCTTGTCAAAGGTTAACTTTAAGTGAAAGGTTCATCACTTTCTAAAAGTATGATTTCATATTTTTCAGTCACAAGGACATAAAGTACCTTCGTCCGAATCCAATACCTTTCTGACCAACTTAGGGCATGATCATTTTCAGTAATCTCTAAGACTTTTCTCGTATTCATCTTCACAACTTAACATGATGGGGTCGATGTTTCCAGAACAAATTGTTGCTCGCCTCAAAACTTATTGAACTTTAAATTCCTCCCACTTGTCATTTTGGAAAGATGATACTTCTCCAAAAAGACACATTCTCGAGCAACATAACACAGTTCTTGGAATGGTTGTGGAAGAAATACCTCTTTATCTCTTTTATATATCCCATAAAGAGACATTTATCAGACTTCGTGCAAGCTCTCTGGGAAACCTCGTTTCACATATGCTTCGCAACCCAAAATCTTTATGAGAAAATACTTTCAAGGAACCCTTCATTGCATATACCATATGCTATCCTTCCTACCGTTTTAGACAATGTCTGGTTCAGTGTGAACCCTAGCTTTTCAGAAATTCATGTCTTCATAAGAAAACGGGAAGACTGGCTTGACCCATCATTGAACTAACCATATCCAATAAAGTATAATTTATCCCTGTGATATTCTTTCAATTATAAAATAATATCACATTCTCTTTGATGGTTAACAAATTCCTAACTCAAATATTTACCACATCAATAAAATTGAAGTGTTTCAATTTTATTGCCAAGTATATTCTAAAATTCATTCCAAAACTCCTTAAATTGGAGAGAAGAATAAGACATGCCTCACATCAAGAAGACAACTATATCCACTCAAATTTCCGGTGAAACTACTGAAGTCATGAATCCACCTCTTGCAGTGGAACACATTTGATATACAAAACACTTTGTAAATAGGACCTAATAGTTCACTTGCTCCATCATCCATCACTATGAAGGGTGATTTTGTCATTTTGCCATCACAATATTTTCAGGTCTCAATCTACTCCTGTCAAATGATTCCACAGTTCCCTCCCACTGGAGTCACTGCAAGCACTTTATGTTCATGTGGTCAAATCGACAATTCCAGAGGTATTCCGGTCGAATAATTTGTTTTTAGCCATTTTGACAGTTACGTCATAAACTTGTTCATCCATATCAAGCAAACTAAGACAGTTGTGTAATTTTACAAAACTACAACGCATCCATTTAAATTGGAATAACCATTTATCCCTATTACAATGGAAAACTTTATGTATCCAACAAAAAATTGTGAATGTGTTTTCGTAACACTCGGATCAAAATCACTATTATATGATCCAGTGTAAGCCCAAAAGCCATTGATAAACTGTAAGTTCCTACGGTTAATTAAGAAACCCTTGCTTTATTTCCCTCATGTAGGCTGACTTCTCATTAAGTTTAACTCCAATTTTGATCTCTCCAAAATTTTGAAATTGTGAGAAACACATATGTTATGCAATACCCATTAGTAGATTTATTACGATAAAGACTGTCTATGACGTATATAACTGCAATGTCACATACTCAGCCATTCTTAGTCCTCTAAGAACAAGAGGTTGTATCCATTCTAATGGCATGTGTCGTTGCAGTAGAAGTATTGGGACATTTCAGACTTCACAACTTTCCGCTTCCTAACAGTATATTGTGTCTTAGGCGCATGGGTGATATGGTTACCCTTACCATATCCCACTTCTTTATTCTTTCATTTCTGATTCAGATCCCTTTTGCTCCTACACCAATAAAATCTTGTTCTTGGTCTCAATATTGACACTTGACTCGGCTTATTTTAAGCATCCCATGCAGGTTAGTCAAAGTCTTTTTATTTCCACTTAAATGGTCCCAAACCATCATAGAGTAAATAGAGATAGATGTCAGGGGAAACCTCTTAGCCATAGGCAAAACCAAGTGTCTCCATGTTAACAAATGATCCAAACATTTTCAAAACATGAGATCCCACTAGTTTCCCTTTCTTGATGTTACAATCAAGAATGGTCTTAAAGGTCTCAAATCTCTCAACCCTAGCCCGCTCCTGTATTATATCTCAAAGCTGCAGGTTGATATTGTAAGTATCTGAGTTTAAAACTTGCCATGCAATTTTGTACTCATACTGTTCAACATAAGACACTTGACATCGGGGATTTGAATGACATACTCATTCTTTTCTTCCATTAGAACTATAATCAAGTTCCTCTGCCAAGTAACTGTCATTCAATTCATCCTTCCAAAGGATCGAATGTAGGTTATAAGAGTTATTGTTTGTTGTTATACATTTTTACTACAATATAAATAAATGCAATAAAACCCGTTTAAACAAAATAACTTAAAGAAAGAAAAAAGTATTATTAGAGGAACTTGATTATAGTTCCATGTTAGTATCATGAATAAAATGATTCCAAGATCCTCAAAATCACAAGGTCTTAATCAGGCTTTGGCTTGTCTCAATTCTTTTGATTTAAGGTAAGCAATCTCATCGCTAATAGTATCCAATAATACTCTTGGTTGATAGGGTACATCCAATGTACTACCTATCTCCTTTTGCCTAAACATCTGAGGACCCCTCACTGATATTGCAAACCAAAACTAACATGTAGACTCCTTTCACTAGGTCTACCCGCATCTGTCCCAAGATTAGAAGTTCCACTATCGCTTTGGCGAAATCTGTCACTAGTGATCGAGGGCTTAATGGGTATTTTTGTTTTGGAAAGGCAAATTATTGTTCTTTATTTCTTTTGGGACCATGGTTCGTTATAATGGTTTGATCATTAGTGAACTAACTTTATAATCATTCCACACACATAAACCAATTGTATGCATTTATAATATAAAGAAATAAATAAATGTGATAAATAATTGCATGTAAAGTGACCTAGTATGGCCCCCCTAATCTTGGAAAACTCTTCATCTTGTTGTTGGATCCCATCCTTCGATCTTCTCATTGAACTTACAATTTATTTCAACTTAAATAATAAAACTGAAAATAAATTTACAACATAGAAATAAATGGTACGCAGGCCGTATTTAATTACAATACTCAATAAACGGCACACAGACCGTGTTTGAATATCTAGTTGGACCATACTAGTCACTTATAACCCTGCACTGAATTCAATTCATATATGCATACATTTATTTCCAAAATAAATGACCCACCTACATATAAAATAAACTGGGATAAAATCACATAATAAATTATGCAATTAACCACACTAAAATAATTAAGTTAGCTAATTTCTAAAATTATTAACCTTGATTAGTTTCTTTGTGATATTCAATAATTCTCAATTACTAAAAATAAACTAAATATATTAGGAATTTATACCAAAATAATTGACTAATCCATACAAAACACTGATGAAATGGTTATAATTAACTAATCAACGGTCAACACTTACTTGACATTCCATAAATAAACACTGATGAAATGGTTATAACTTAACTAATCAATGATCAACCCTTACTTGACTTTCCATACATAAACACTAATGAAATTTTTTGACCTTAACTAATTAATGGTTAACCCTTGATTGACTTTCCATATAAGAATGCTAACAAAATGATTTGGCCTTAACTAATGAGTGGTCAACACTTATTTTACTTTCCATATATGAATACTAATAAAATTATTTTAGATTGACTAGTGATCAGTGAATTTTTACTAGACTTTCCGTACATGAACACTAATAAAATGGTTTGACTCTAGCTAATCATCGATGAACCCTTCCTTGACTTTTCATTAATAAACACAAAGGAAAATGTATGACCTTAACTAACGAATGGTCAACTTTACTTAACTTTACATGTATAAACACAAATGAAATATTTCATATAAATATAGTTAAAATAATTATTAACACAATTTATTTTCTTGACATGTGTTTTCAAAATTTTGAACTTATAAAATGCAGAATTTAATTTGAAAATGTTATAAATGTTAATTTGAAGTTATAAATGTTAATGTAGAACTTAATTTTTTAGACTTCGTAATACAAAGTTAAAGGCTTTAATTATTTCAGCCCATATACGATTCAGCCCTAGAGATGACCCAAACCCTACCCATATAAATACCCAAACCCTAATTAAACACCCTCCCCTTTTTCCTCTTTCCTTCTTCTCAGAAAGCAACACCGGCTTCACTTTCTCGACGTTCGACACCACGGGCTCCACCTTCTCAACGTTCGACGCCATGACCTCCATGTTCTGGACTATGACACCACTGCCTCCATCTTCTCTTCCATATATTCCAATGATGCCACCGCACAGAAAACGACGGCACCGATGTGATATGCACCTTTATGCGTATGTTAACCAATGCATTTGACACATTTGTTACCATGTTGTGTTTGCTTGATTGCTAGTTTTAGTTAAATTTACATTACAAAGGGTTTAGATAACCGTTGCAAGTTTTCTTATCTAAATCCCGAGTTTTGTAGACTTAATTTGATCTAATGGACACTTTGTCCTCAAGAGCACCTAGATATTTTTTCTGAGCTTACTAGTAGGTTGTTCGTCAGGATTTAAACGTAGTTTTTAGAAGCCATCTGCAAAGGTGGTAGTAGATATTTGTAGGCAATTTACAGAGATGGTAGTAGATAGAAGGCTACAAATCTAAAAATGCGGTAGTAGATGGAACTGAGCCTGAAAAAGGCAAAGTCAAAGTTCAACATTCTTAAGATGAAATAGTGATATCAACCGATACAATGGCCCGAACCAGTCGACGACATGAGCTAGCACCAGCATGCAAACACGGTTGTGCCAGCCACACGACATTGCTAGAGGCCACCTAGCAGAGATCTTGCCCTTCAGCACGGCCATTCCACAGCCTCTTGGCACCAGCCGCCTAGAGTAAAACGGCATATGCCATCCCAAAATCTTGTGAGGCTAAGTATGGACATATATTGTACCCTTTTACATGGCCCGTATAATTTCAGTTCACTTAATTGAAGATCAGCCTATGGGATGCGAAGAACGACATGGCCTCACCACCATTTTGCTTAGAAAATAACTCTCAGCCAATGGTCCTCAAGAATACACATAGCCTGCGCCATTTAACTGATCAATAAGTGCTTCCAAAAGATGACCCAAGCCAAATGACATGGGTGCAGGCATAAGAAGTTCAAAAATGGAGGACAAGTCGATAAGCCATGCCGGATTTCATGGTTGTGCCAGGCCAACCAGCCCGTGTCAGCACCAGCCCGACACAATCGTGTTAGGCGACACGGACCCTGTCTGCCCCCAACTGGCATGACCGAACCTGGTTACATAGAACATGCCATTTTTGGCTAGGGTTCTTTTTAAGGCCCAATTCTCATTACTATATATAGGAGCTTATGTCTACCGGGGATTAAGTTTTTGCTCATTTTAGACTCTTAAGTGTAGGTAGAGAGAGAAAGGAACTCTTCCTTCTCTCTAATTTCTTTTCTTTTCTTTTTTCTTGTTTTGGACCGAGGGCATTGAATCCAATGAAATTTTTGGGTTCAAAGCTTAGGGAGTATTCAATTAACTAGGTGTTTTTATTTGTAATTCATGATTTAGGATTTGTTTTGGGAGATACTACAGATCTACCTATCTTTATGTGTTTAGAATTATTATGTTGGCTTGTTTTTCATTTTTATCGATCGCATGATTGTCACACTAAGATTGGCACACATCATAATCTACTTTCATGATGGTGCAATTATCGATATCCCCCAGAGAGGGAAACCTAGATGTGTTTATGATAACGATAGTCCGGGACCATATAGGTTTGTGCATGTAGGTCGCTGAGTCAATGTTATGATCAACCATACAATTAGTTTAGTCAGAAAATTGGCCTAAAGGTTTACGAATAGAGATAGCATTAGTGGAAACTATGGTTAGCATTTCGCAAACTTAGAGTAATCAATATGGTGCTTCACCCCCTTTGCCTCCGTAGACCTAGGTAGAAGCATTTGTAGTGTAGTGCTCGGGACGTAATCGTACAGGGGAGATTTAGATCTTCACAGTAGGCAGGGTCATTTTTTGTAGTCTCCTAACTACGGAGACGGTGCCGGTGGAATATTACATGCATACCATAGAGACTTTACACTATCTAAAAGAGTACGCAGGTGATCGTAGAAGAAGAAGGAGGAGAGCTAGTTTAGGGGTTCCACAAGAGCTGAATTTTGTAGTTTAAGAAACCATAGAAATGGCGGAGAACAATCGCACTCTTAGGGAGTTGATGACTCCTAACTTGGAGAATCAACCTCTATATATTGTTTTCCTACCTTTGCCACCAAATGTGGCTTGTGAACTCGAGAGCCACATGATCCAATGTTTGGAAACTATCCATTAAATGTCCGGTGAAGACCCGAACAAGCACTTGTTGAAGTTTCACCTAGTGTGCACCAATATGAAGCCGCTGGGAGTTTCGGAAGAAGACTACAACTTGAGGTCATTTCCTCAAGGATTGGTTATATTATCTTTCACCCGGATGCATTACTTCTTAGATGAACATGAAGCGGAGGTTCCAAAAAAAGTACTTTCTGGATTCCAAGTCAGCAGGTCTCAAGAAAAATCTCTCCAGCATATCACAATTTGCAAATGAACCCCTTTATGAGTATTGGGAGAGATTCAAGATGTTGTTGGTGAGCTGTCCTTATCATCTGTTCAAGGAGGGTGACTTGGTGTATTATTTCTTCGAATGGCTATGCAATGATGACATAAGAATGGTCCACGCTGCATACAATTGGTTGATTGCCAATAAAAGTCTGAGGGAGGCAATGGCGCTCTTCATGGAAATGCCCAATGAAACAAGGCAGTTCGACACTAGATTCCAAGTGAAGATATTAGACAAGCCAGTTCAATCTCCCTAATTAGAGGAGCAAGTCCAAGCTCTTGCTTCTATGATAAAGGAATTTATGAATGGAAGAGTTCACCAAATCAAGGTTTGCGGAATTTATAGCCTTAATCATCCTACTAATACTTCTCCACAAGAGGTGCAAGATTTTGAACAGGTGAAATCATTAGATTTCAATGGTGTAAATCAGCAACAATTTTCTAGGGCGCAACAACAAGGGTTCCGAAGGAACTAAGAAGGAGATAGACAAGACCTTTACACAACAACCTTCAACTTATATTGGCACCAGTAGGAAACTTAACGGTACATCCGAGGTGGACAACCTCAACCCTACCTAAGAGGAGAAGGGACTTCCAACAATGACACCGCCTTTTACAAGTCGGATCGAGAAGAGATATTTGAGGCTACAACTTGATTGGCAAATAAAAAAGATGTGTTCGCGGAGAGGACAAAGAGAGAAATTGAAAATCTTAGCACTAGAGCTTTTTCGAGCATCAAGGATTTTGAAATCTAAATCAGCCAACTCGCCACCTCGATGAGTTAAAATGAGGCTAAGTATTCCGGAAAGCTCCCTTCCCAACCCAAGATCAATCCAAGAAATTTGAGTACGTTAAAGCTTATAAGCAGGATGGAGGTGCGTGAGCCCGAGAAGAAAACCTTGCAAGAGTTTAATTTAATGGTCTAAAGCAACAAGACTAACTTGGAGGAGCATTAGATGGTCGTAGAGAAGGAGCCAATCAAAGAGCTTCCAACCACCGAGGCGAGGGTGGTCCCTCTATCGCCTTTCTCTAGTTCACTTAAGGGAAGGTCGAAGGTGGCAACCAATGATGCGCAGATTCAAAAAATCTTCGAGAAGGTTGAGATAGCGTTTCAATTTTGGATTTGATTGTGCATGTTCCTTATTATGCTAAATTATTTAAAAATACATGTACTAAGAAGAGGAATAAACCAATTAGGATGGTAGGACAATTGAAGATTGGGGGAGTGGCTACTGTAAATTATAGAAACTTTCCTAAGAAATGTAATGACCATAGGATGTTTTCAATATCTATATTCTTAGGAGGAAAATTGGTGAAAAATGCTATGATCGACTTAATTAGGAACATCTATTAATGTGATCCCTTCTAGCCTTTATAAAAACTTAGACATAGGTGAGCTTAAGGAAACTGGGATAATTGTCCAATTAGTCAATCACTTCCAAGCCATCCCTCAAGGTTTATTTAAGGATGTAATGGTTAGAGTAGGCGATTTAATGTTTCTGGTGGACTTCTATGTACTAGACATAGTGCAGGATAGTGGTGCACCCTCAATTTTACAGGGGATATCTTTTCTAAAAATGTCAAGAACTAGGATAGATGTTCATTTGGGGACACTAATCCTAGAAGATAAAATTAATTAGGTGAAACTTGAAATCTATAATTCTAAGCTTGATTCACCTATTCCCTCTTTTATGTGCAAAGACATAACTTTGTGTGATGAGCTTGCTCAATGTGAAAACTCTTGCATGATTAAGAAGAATGTTTTCCTAAATGAGATTATTGATGATAATGAGAATGAGTGCTTAGATGAAATTCTTGATGATGGTGAGAGTGATAAAGGAAATCATGCTTTGCTCTTCAATTGTGATGGACATTGGCTAGGTATGGACATTCATTCTCTTGGCTTACAAAGTGCAAAAAGGTAAGGATGTCAGCTTGTAAAGACCTCTCCACAAAGATGTCATCGTGGGTGAAATTGCCGATGGAGACTCCAGATACCCAACGATAGTTTCTTTTTAAAGAATTTCATGAAAAAAAATGAGTCGTGCGGACGACAATAAAAATACGGTGCTCTTTCTTGCTTTGTTTTAACATTTTTCTGTAGATAGATTTTGCAGTTTTTTTAAGTGTAACAAATAATCTTGGGGTGAAAATATTGTTGATTGTCAAGATAAGATCTATGTCTCATGCTTTACAGATGAAATGGAATAGGACTTGATGGGTGAAAAAAGTTCTTTTGAAGAAATGGAGGCATTAGGGAAAATAAGGCCCTGTTCACTGGCCAGCCTTGGGTTAGCTCCTCCCCCCTAACACGAGGCTTCATCTGGCACCATCATGTATAGCCTCGTGTTGTGAGTAGGTGGGCCAAAAGTACATATTTTCAAAAATTAAAATTTTGAGACAAACCATGCATTTTGGCCTATTAATTCAGAAAATCTTTTATTCCCCAGAATTGTTAATGTAAATAGTACTATACTAAACATCACCACCTCTCTTAGGCCTTAATTAAGTGGTACTTTTGTCCCCTAGAGTTTCTATTTTCACCTCTGCCATCTTTATCCCCTTTAAACCTCCCTCCTAAATCACCCTCTCTTAGAAGAGCTTGAATTTATGAAAACAAGAGTCCATAGTACATTCCCCTACCCATAGGAATCATTTAGCTCATTCAAGTACCTTAATAACACTCACTCTCACTTCACATTGGAGAAACTCAAAAAATGCATCTTTTCCACTAAAAAATTGGTATTTTTGTTTCTTCTTGTGTGGAATTTTTATCTCTTAGGCTCAAACTTGTGGTATTACTTTGAACCATGTGTTTAATTTCTTTCTTTAGCATTATTGTGTCTGATGAAAAGGAATGATTTTCTAAACTTTGTGGTGTTTTTGGGGAAGTATGTGGATTGTATGAATGATCTTGCATTGAACCAAGTGTGGGAGAAGTACATGTTCTTGTTCTTTGATGATGTGATCTTCCTTATTGTGGTTGGAGTATTTTTTATTGCATGCCTTCTTGATGAGTTGAGATGAATTTCCATGAGTATGTTATTTAGGAATAATAATCCTTGATTGAATAGCCTTTAGGTTGAAATAGTATGATTTGGAATATCTTGGCCATTTAGGAAGAGTGTTCTTATTGAATGATACTTGATACATATCTTTGGTTATTCTTGAATTACAATCTTCTTATTCTTGTGATAAGATGGCTCCAAAAAGAGTAGGCCATAAAAAGGAACAACTTCCTAGAGTAACAAAGGGAGGAAGTTGGCTAAACTTGGAAGACAAGAGCCCACTAATTCCCTTCCTCCCAACCCCACCATTTTTGTTGAGGAGTTCATGGGGTTAACCAACATTTTTGGGAGTGCGGTCCCAAGATGGAGGTACTTGAATAGCCCAAAGAGGACCATGTTGGAGACAAAGTTTGCATGGAAAGAGACCTTGAAAACTCTAGGTCTACTCGATCTGTCACTTATTTTCTAAGCCTAATACTTTGTCGTGTTCATAGAAAGCCAAAGCGTTCGGGTGGAATTACGGGAAAGAGGTTCGAAGAACACACCTACAAGGCCTTCCATTTTCATTGAATTTTTTTGGAGGATTCTTTCAGGCACCGAAAGGAGACATCTATGCAAGAGTACCGCAATATTCCACCCGACTTTACAGTACTTCCAGTGACTCCTTTCCATCAGCGTATTTTTCCATGAGGAGATCTCATAGTGCCCCAGCCAGTACGTCCAAATTCTTTGGGCAAAAACCTTGGAAGGAAACTTTTACCCCAATGTTTTGGGGGCCTTCGTGGAGGAATGCTTAGCCACGAGATGGAAGAAAGGTGGCAAGATACCAATAGGAGGCATGGTCAGAATTCTAACCCAACACTTGGGACATCTGGCTCCTTCTCCATTCGCATTAGTGAACTTAGGTCACTCGGGGATGAGGTGCACTATGGACAAGTTAGCACGTAGTTCAGTGATTGATACAACGACCTCAGAGGACTGGTTCATTTGGTTGTATAGTGGCACTATGGTTTGAAGCTGCATGATTTTCCACAAACGGAGTGCACTGCTATCAACCAAGACACTCTATTGGAAGACTTATTTCTAGCACCCAATCTGTGTTTTGAGAAGGACTTCTACAGAGTCTTATCAAGCCTGGATATGGACTCTAAGGAGGCGAATGGTGAGATTTCATTAAGAGCGCCACCTACCCGCAGTAACCTCCCCACAGACTTCCTCGACCAACTACGCACTTTTGGGGAACAACTCATTAGTTCTACCCAAATAGTGCAAGAGGTCGGTCACGTGGTAGGAGGGATGAGTTGGGTACACACTTTTGAGATTCCTTTGTGTTTTTTAAGTCATTTTGTTTGGGGGTGATTTGGATGCACTTTGGTGGTGTGTTTTGGTCTTAGGGTGTTATCCTTTTATTTTGTTGGTTGCATGGGAGAATTTTGGTGATTTATTTTTTTTGTATTTACTCATCATCATGTAGTATGATGCCCATCTTTTGTGCATTTTATGCTACACAAAATAAATTGAAATTTCTTTTTTTTAAATATATATATGTGTGTGTGTGTGTGTATATAAATCCAGTTAAGTCGGAAACCGGAAAGGGGAACTTAGGGAATAATTGGAAAATCCCGGATAGGTTGAAAAACCTATGCAAAAAAGGGAGGCCGGTGAGGAAAAAGGTGAGAGGTGAGCTCAACTTTTGTGAATGCTAGGATGAAAATCCGAAAGGGCTCCTAGGAAAAATGAGAGAGATTGAAAGAAAATAGAAACTTCAAATTGAACATCTCTTGGATTTTTATTGCCAACGTTTTTCGGCGGAGTAAGTTTGGATTCACACTTATCACATGCACTTTTCCTTTATTGGTGATGTGCTCTTTTACGCATGCGTTAACCGATGCATTTGACACATTTATTGTCATCTTTTGTTTGGTTGATTACTAGTTTTACTTAGGGTTACACGACATAGAATTTAAATGACCATTATTGGTTTTCTTTCTAAATCCTGAGTTGTGTAGACTAATTAAAATGAATGGACAGTTTGTATTCACGGGCACCTAGATCTTCCTTTTTTTATCTCATTAGTAGGTTGCTTGTGAGTACTTTTTCTCATATTTTTGTATAAAGCCATCTGCTAGGGTGGTAGAAGATATTTAAAGGCCATTATCAAGGGTGGTAGAAGATATCGAAGGTCATTCACAAGGATGGTAGTAGGTTAAAGGCTCATATGGTTATATTCTAACTCCTTGGTGTGCAAATTTATGATTCTCCTCCTGCCAGAGCGTACAACTATCGATTAGGATACGGTGTTGGGGGACCCTTTATCCGAGGTTTGAAAAATATTTCTACAGAACCCTATCAAACTCGAATATAGACGTCGAGGAGGATGACATGGAGACCCCATTCAGGGCACCGATGGGCCACACTCAGAGGCCTGCAGATGTCCTTGACCAATTTTGCATATTTGGGGAACAACTTGTGAGCTCTACCCTACTTATGCAGGATATTGGTCATGAAGTGGGTGGAATTATATTACAGTTGGAAGAATTTGGGAGTAGGCTAAGTTCAACAGAGGGTGCCATACATACTTGGGAATCTAGGTTTGAGTCCATTGAGCGAGAGATGAAGGAGGAGTTCACCATTGTAGATAAGCGATCATATATCCAAGAAGAAGCCATTGAACAATTGATCGAGAGATTCTGCATCTCGAGGCTCAACGGTTTTGGAGATGTCATTCCTATCGAGAGGGTGATAAATTCATCAAGAGGACAGAAAAAGAAGGAACATGACACGACACTTGAGGATGGACCCTTCGGGGTAACATGAGTGAGCTTCACTACTTTTCTCTTTCCCACTTATGGTTTTTATTAATCAATGACATTGGGGACACTGCAAAGTTCAATTGTGGGGGAGGGAGTAGTGAAACACTTAGGAGTTTTCATCTTGGGATTCCTTTGTGTTTTTGTTGTGGCTTTATTTGGTGTTTTCTTTGGTTTGGAGAATTTCAGTAGAATCTTTGGTAGTGTGATCTTTAGGTGGTTATCACTTTGTTAGGGAATGTTTTGGGATGAAGTTTTTTGGTTGTGTAATTTTTGGGTTTTCACTATCTTTTGTAGTATGAAGGCCAACTTTGGGGTATTTTGTACTACACAAAAATATTTAAAAAATGAAAAATATATATACCCGACTAAGTTGGAAATCCTAAAAGGCAACTTAGGCAAAAATGGGAAGAAATCCTGGATAGGTTGAAAGACCTAGGTAAAAATGAGAGGTCATGTGGAAAAAGTTGACATGGTGAGCTCAACATGTATGAAATGCTAGGATGAAAACCTGAAAGGTATCCTAAGCAAAATGATAGAAATTGAGAGAAAACGGAAACGAAGTTGAGGATCCTTCGGCATTATCCTTGGTTGTAGATAAGTTGAGAATCTCAAGTTATCCTTAGTTACAACCAAGTTGAGGATCTTGTGGATTATCCTTGGTAGTTTTTCAACAACTCTTGGATTGCTTTTGGCGTACTTTTTGGGGCATAAGCTAGTTCAATACTTATCTTTTGCACTTACCATTTTATTCACAATATTTTGGGTGGCTAGGTTACCTTAGCATCTTCGGAAAGTGTGAGAGATGTGATATGCTTACTTCTTTGGGGAAACTAGGGTAGCTTGTGAATAAGTTGAATGTAATGGCTAACTTTTCTTTACATGCTACATTTTGCATAGATATTTTCTCATTTTTGTTCACTAGAGGATGAGTAAAGGTTTAAGTGTAGGGGGGTTGATGTGCACCTTTATGCATGCATTGGCCGATGAATTGGACACATTCATTATCATTATTTGTTTGGTTGATTGCTAGTTTTGGTTAGGTTTACATGAAAAAGTGTTTAGACGACCATTATAGGGTTTTTAATATAAATATCTACTTTTGTAGACTTAATTGAAGCTAATGGACAATTTGTATTCATGGGCACCTAGATCTTCCTTTTTTGTCTCATTAGTAGGTTGCTCGTGAGTACTTTTGTCATATTTTTGTAGAAGGTCATCCCTGAGGGTGGTAGAATATATTTGAAGGTCATTCACAAGGATGGTAGAATATATTGAAGGGTATTCACAAGGATGGTAGTATATTGAAGGTCATAGAATCCAAAGTGTGGTGGTAGATGGAGTTGAGCCCAATAAAGGCAGATTCGATGTTCAAGAAGGACAAAAAAGAATGGAGGGATTGTTGTCAGAGGTTGCATGCAGTTCCAGGAAAGATCCTTGAAGAAACAACTTTTAGGGTAGTACCATTGGAATATTTTTCTTTAGCACTATAAAATAGACTATAAGAACTCCGAAATTGAATCAAAGGTTCACCCATAGCAGAGCAAACAAGTCAGCCGCCCAAACCATCCACGGAAAACACAGACCTCTCAAGGCCAACACAAGGGTTCAACCTAACACTAGGGGTCCTTGGCACAGTCCGTTTCACCCAGCACGAGCCGTGCCAAGCCTCAGCATAGGTCGTGCCAATTCCAGCCGGCCGTGTGCCCTATGTTTTCTTTTCACTCCAACATTTGGCTAAGTGTGGGTGGAAAACGTTTTGTTTCACACAACCTGCGTTGTTTCAAGTCACCAATAACAAGACTATCCCACAGAGTATGAAGAAAGACAAATCTCATGCTGAGATACTGATGAAAATTAGGTTCCAGCCGATGGAACGCTTTCAATAACACGGAATACAGATCAGTTGAGCAAAAAATAGAGTGTCCGACAAAGGCCTGTGTCCGTTGTCATGGACCACACCAGCACAAGACTGGAACGTTCCGGCACGAGGCCATGGGCCATGCCAAGGCAGATGATCCGTGCCACTACAAGGGGGGTCTCACCCAGCATGGACCGTGCCTGATGCCACCCCCGTGTCGTTTGCAGCTGCTAGGGTTTTTGACCATTTGGGCCTATTTTTAGGTCAAATTCCCTACTACTATACATATAGACCTATGTCAACTAGGATTTAAGTTGATGCTCTTTTGTATACTTCAAGGGGAGGCTAGAGAGAGAAATTACACTTCATTCTCTCTAGTTTCTTTTCTATTCATATCTTTATTTTGCTTTTGCCCGAAGTCATTGAATACAATTAAATACTTGGGCTAAATGCTTAGGGAGTTGTTAATTTACTTGGGGACAATATTTTTACTCATGTTTTGATGTTCATTTCGTGAGATTTCATAGATCGAACTATATATATGAGCTTTTGTTATTATGCTGGCTTGTTCTTAGTATTCTTGTGAATTGCGTGATTGTAACACTTAGTTAGCACACACCAAAGTATACTTTCATGTTTTCGTAATATTGGTACCCGGGAAAGGAAACCTAGATGCGCTTGTTGTAACGATGGGTCCGGAATCTTGCAAGTGTGCACGTAGGTTGCCATTTTTAACTTTATGATCAACCATGCTCTAGTTAGTCAACTATTCGATCTGAAGGTTGCAGTTAAAGATAACTAAACTATGATCTTAGATTCATCGATAAGATGCCTTCTTCCTTTACCTTTCTAGGGCAAGGGGTAGTGCATTCATAGTGTTCCGCTCGGGACTTAATCGCTCATGGGAGAATCAAACCTGAACAATGAGCCATTGCCGTTGTTGCACTCTCCTAGTTGCAGAGGCAACGCAGATTGAAGTTTTAATACTAGCAGATGGGGGGAAGTTTTGTGCATCGTCTGCACTACGTGATAAAAATACTAGAATAGGCTTATTGTTATATGTAATGAAATAAATGATTGAAATGAAATTAATCATGTATGCATATATTCCCTGAGTGCTAGTTTATATATTTATTCTCGTGATCATTTGCATGTTAGTAGTTGTTATTACAAACTCCCCCAATGACTATTTTACCAACACTGTTTATTCCTAACATATGTTCGGATTGACAAAACGATCAGGGTTGTGTATAGTTAATTATTAGATTCCTAACATCTCTATGGACGATCCCTGTACTTTCCACTATCTACCATTCTTGGTAGTGTGGTATTAGGAACAGGAGCAACATTACAAATTTCATTTTTGATCCCTAATAGTCCTCTTCTGGGTTATTAGCGGATCTCCCGAGGTTTATTATTTAGCGATGCTGGGAGGGGGTGGGTTAAATTTTGGGGCCACTACCAGGGATGTTAGTTTAACGGTATACTAGTTAACTTTCAAATAATTTTAGTTGAGTAATTAGTGTTGTTTTTATTTGCTTTTGTTGGTTTTTGCTGTTGAGCTTTCTTGATAGTTTACGGTTTCTTCTAACCCTTTTTTCTAGTGTTTTTTTAGTTGGTTACTGTTTTATTACCATTAATGGTACATACCTGTGCCAAGAACTTGGGAATTTTACATTTTCCAGAAGAATACACAGGCGGTAGGCGGAGAAGGAAGAGGAGATCTTAACCAAAAGTTCCACATGAACCACTTTCAGTAGTTGTAGAGAAGGAAGAAATGGTGGAGGATGACCATAATTTGAGGGAGTTGATGGCTCCAAATTTGGAGAATTAATCCCTATGCATTATTTTCCCACCCTTGCAACCAATGTGGCGTGTGAACTCAAGAGCGGTATGATCCATTGCTTGCCGACGTTCCATGGAATGGCCAAAGAAGATCCGAATAAGTATCTTTCTGAATTCCACCTAGTTTGTACAAGCACGAAGCCAGTAGGAGTCTCGGACAAAGATTACAATTTGGGGGAGTTTCCTTCCTAACTTCGGGATTCGTCCAAGGATTGGTTTTACTATCTCCCACCTGGTTGTGTCACCTCATGGGTGGATATGAAAATCAGATTTCTCGAGAAATACTTCCCAGCTTCAAAGTATGCAGGGTTGAAGAAGCAACTTCCCAATATCTCTCAGTTCGCTAATGAGTTCCTTTACGAGTATTCTGAAAAGTTCAAGAGTTTTTTGTCGTGTTGTCCTTATTATCCATTCAAGGAGGGAGCCTAGTTTACTATTTCTCTAAGGGGTTTTTAGATGATGACATACGTAAGGTGAATACATCTTGCAATGGTTCAATCGCCAACAAGAGCCGATGGGAGACAATGACACTCTTCGAGAAGATGGAAAATGAAACAAGGTAGTTTGGTACAAGATCTCGGGTAAAGCCCATAGATGAACCATCTTAACCCCCTTAGTTAGAGGAGCAAGTCCAAGCTCTTGCCTCCATGATGAGAGATTTCATTAAAAGAGAAGTTCAGCAAGCAAAAGTGTTCGACATTTGCAGCCTTGATCATCACACGGATGTTTGCCCGTAAGTAATGAAAGATATGGAGTAAGTAAAGGCATTGGATTTCAACAATGGTTGAAATAGGCAGAAGTTTGCTAGAGGACAATAACAAGGGTTCTAGGGGAAACAAGGAGGCGAGAGGCAAGATCCCCAAGAAAACACCTTCAACTCGAGGTACCGCGATCACCCCAACTTTCACTGGAGCGAGAAGAACCAAATGAAAGGGTACAACAGAGGTGGACATGCTCCATCTTAACCCTATCCTAGGGGAGAAGGTCATTCCAACAAAAACACCGCAATCTACATGTCGGACCGAGAGGAAACCCTTGAATCAATCTCTTAGTTGGCTAAGAAACATGATATCTTTACGGAGCGCACAAGGAGAGAGATTGAAGATCTCGAGACTAGGGCATTCTCGAGCATAAAAAATCTTGAGATTTAAGTCGGGAAACTTGTCATCATGGTGAGTGACTTGAAGCCGAAGAGTCCCGGACACTTTCTTCCCAAGCGAAGGTCAATCAGAGGAATGTGAGTGCTTTGAAGTTAAGAAGCGGGAAAGAGGTGTGCGAACCTGAGAAGGAGATCTTACAAGAGGATGACTTGGTCATGAAAAGAAACAAAACCAACTTGGAAGGGCAAGAATATTTTATGGAGGAACCCGTCCAGGAACTTCCAACACCCGAGGCGAGGGTTAATCTACCGCCACCTTTCCCTAGTGTAGTTAGGCGAAGGGTGAAGGTGGCAATCAATGATGAGCATATTCAAAAATTCTTCGAGAAGGTTGAGGTTAGTGTTCCACTCTTGGAATTAATTGATCATGTGCTTTCGTATGATAAATTCTTGAAAGTCACATGTACTAAAAAGAGGAATAAACCCCTTCGGAAGATAGGAAAATTGAAAGTAGAGGGAGTTGCTACTATAAATTATAGAAATTTGCCTAAGAATGTGATACCCCGACAATTTTTCAATTCCTATTTCTTTAGATGGTAAACTAGTAAAAATGCTATGAATGATCTAGGAGCTTCTATTAATGTCATTCCTTCTTGCATTTATGAGAACCTAGAATTTGGTGAACTTAAAAAAACTAGGGCAATCGTCCAAATGGCCGATCACTCTAAAGCTAGTCCTCGTGGACTAGTAAAGGATGTGTTGATCCGAGTGGGCAACTTGGTGTTTCTGGCAAACTTTTATGTCCTTGGTATCACACGATGGTGTTGCACCCTCAATTTTATTTGGGGGATCGTTTCTTAAAACACCAAGGACTAAAGATTGATGTTCATTCGGGAACACTAACCTTAAAGGATAACATGGATAGAGTGGGTTTTGATATTTACAAATCTAAGCATGATTCACCTAATTCCTCTCTTGTGTATAAAGGCATAACTTTGTGTGAAGAACATACTCAACATGATGACAATTGCATGATAGATAATGATGATTGCCTTGATGTCACTCTTGATGATAGTGATAAAGATAGCTTAGTTAATGAGATTTTTTATGAATATGAGAGTGATAAATGAAATCCTACCTTACACTTTAATTGTGATGATCATATTAATGAGACTATTGCCTTGTATGATGTTAGTGATAATTTGTCTATCTTGGATTTCTTTTCTATGCTCACTAACATGGAGCGGTTTGTAGAAAGTGGTGAGGACGTAAAACACCCTCGACCACCTCCTAAACCCAAGAAAATGGCTAAGGATTTGATATTGGCTATGAATGGATACTCACTCTTCATGGGAAACAAAGCGCTTAAAAGTAAGGATGGCACCTTGTGGAGACCTCTCCACAAGGAAGTCTTCATGGGTGGAGTTTCCAATGGTGACTTTGGAGACCCAACGGTTGGTTCTTTCAATTGAAATACATGAAAATGAAATAATTTTTGATGAGGAAAATAAAAATATATGGTCATTCTTTCTTTGTTCTTGATATTTTTTCAGTAGATATATTATGTATGTTTTAGTGTGACAAAGATTTTTGAGATAAAACTCTTTTTGATTGATGACTTTGAGTTCGATTCTCATTCTTTTTGAGTGAAAGGATATAGGACTTGTTAGGTGACAAAGTTTCTTTGAAAAAATGGAGGAAAGAGGAAAAAGGCACTATTCACAGAGGTAGCCTCGTGTCGAATCCCTTTTGCACGAGGGCCGCCTCGTGCTGATAGGTTTCGGCACGGCTCATATTGCTTGAAACGGGTCATGCTGAGCACTGGCATGAGTCGTGTTATCATGGCTTGCATGAAGGGTGCCTTGTGTCATGCTTTAGGTGCTGCGATTATTTGGGCCAAAAATTCATATTTTCGAAAAAAATGGCTCATTAATTCAGCAAAACTTTTGTTTCCTTCAACTGTTGGTATAAATAGTACATCAACACCTCCCTTATGCATAAATAGATTGGTACTTTTTTCATTTTCACTCACTAATTTCAAAAATGACATCCTTATCTCATTTGTACCTCCTTTTAAATCACTTTTTTTTGCTGAAAATAATTATTCATAGTACATTAATTCACCCGTATGACTGATTTAGCTCACTAGAACCTCCCAAAAACACTCACTCTCAATTCTCCTTGGTGAAAATCAAATTTTTGAGCCCATTTTCTCAAAATTAGCATTTTTACTTCTTCTTGTGTGGATTCTTCACCTCTTGGCTTAAAATTACGGGTAATCCTTTAAACTCTACGTTTGCTTGCTTTATTTAGCATGATGGTGATGTGATGAGGAGCTTTATGTGCGAAAATATGTTGTAGTGTTTTTGGAAAAATATTTGGGTTACTTG
>JAULKM010099594.1:0-10811 GCA_032355605.1 Rubia tinctorum
ATACAAGTTTTACATAAATTCAAATAAGAGTTGTCTAAGTTCCAACATAAGTGAAAATACAATAAACTCAATCACCATGGACAATGATGACCTTGAAGACAATTGGCCCCCCAACTTGTAGCTCCCCGAAGAACAAGGTGTCCCCAATGCATAGGTTGTTTCCCTAAGAAATTCGCCGAAACCCTTTGGGGAAAGGGCCTTGATCTTACCTTGCCCCGAGTGGTTCATACGCCTCTCTGTCCTGTAGCACCTCAGCACCACGGGAGTCTTCTTAGCCAATACGAGTGGTACAATCTCACACGGGATGTACAGAGTCAAAAAAAAAATTAGAAATATGCATATCTATATACAATTGTCAAAAAATAAAATTTATTTAAAATTTTTGACCAAAGTAGGGTTTCCCCTAAAGTTCTGCTTCTTGAGAGTGCAGTACAAATGTGGGCTATCAAGACCATTGTATGATGGTCGATGTCGAACAAAACAGGCTCTAGGTTCCAATGTTGTGCGGTGAACTATATGAAAACCAAAAAGTAATAGTTTTTATATATAAACTGTGAAGATGTGTTAGCTAGTAAATATATATGTACGTTGTTGAGAGACCTGGAAAAGGGTGGATTAGACGATCCTTTGCCAGCCATTAGTCCTGCATTAAAAGGGAAAATGTTAAGTGCGAGATGCCCTATGGAGTGCAAGGTGCAACGTCGACAATAACATCGCAGGTGCATGCCAACTCAAACCAGTGGGATGGCTGACATGTACATGCGACTTCACATAGTGGCCGGTTAAGCCGAAAACAAGACCGAAACAAAACCAAAGTTGCATATGCATAAAAATTGTAGAATTAGATGTCATAATGCAACGTCGGTAACATTTCATTCAAGCCGAAGGTCACTTGATAATAGTGCGGCGTCACAAACTCGAAGATAAGCTACTGGAAATAAGAAGATGCAACGTCGAATTATTATTTCATAAACAAAGTTGTGGCAGACAAATTAAAGACGTCGAATATATCAGAGGAAGCTACGGGAAGAAACACATATAACCGGAAAAAAATGAAGCATAATCAACATCATGTTAAATAAAAACCATTTTGCAAAAAACCAAAACATTGTACCTAGGTTTCAACTGAAGGAAAGTTCACTCTCATAAATCTAAAACAAAACTAGATAGCCAAAAATCAAAACACATTCACAGGCCACAGATCTGATACTATAAAGTAAGAATTCAAAAATTCAGGTGTTAGGAGAAAGGGAAGAACAAACCATTTTCCTGAGTAGGAAAGATGAGGAGGAAGCTGGAGACTGTTGGAATTTGCAGGAAACTTGTGAATATATGGTTGAACTAATTTTTAGGGTCCCCCTAGTTATACCCATTTCAAAACGATGCCGTTTTGAACCATGTTTTGTCCACCTCGATGTGTTCGATGTTGCACCTATGTTGGATTAGGCGACATGGTGTCGACTACTTAGTGACGTCACATACTTTGGTGAGCCTAACAATTTTGTCCCACCAAACAACCTGTTAATAGTTTGAGTTTACTTAAATAAATTTTTGCAAAAGAAATTTGCTAGTTCAAGACTGATTGCAACAATACCCCATAATTTTTTTTATAGTTTTGTTACTGATACTACTATTAAAACTTTGTGTGTATGTTAGGTTAAATATTAATGATTACATAGCATTAAAATAATATAGCCAACAAGAAGATTATAAATTAAAGATTAAATATCAAAATACATCAATAATAATGTTGTTCCAAATATGATATAACACATTTAATACAAATTTTATGATCAAAGTCTATGCAAAAAAACTTATTACATCATTAGGGAAGAAGTTCGACATTAAAAACTACAGGGCCGAACCGATTGACCAACTCGAAGTAGAGTGTGTCCTCTTTGCTGAATTTCTCAATAATAAAAAACTGCTCAAAACCTTCGGCGTCAGGGTTTTCAATCTTCCGTCCCCCTAGTAATGCATGTGGTACTCTCTTCCATTGCACCTGGGCACAACATGCAACTTTAACGGCAGTAGGAGCTCCACAATCTGGCTAGGGACGTACTAAATTTTAAACAAAAAACTATGTTTAGTTAATTTAAAAGTAAAGTATTATAATTTTTTTAAAAATAAAATTAATACGTGAAAAGGATTACTTACTAGGATGGGAACATCCCCGAAGTTCGTCTATGTCAGGGTATGGATGAAATGAGGAACGATATTGCCAAATGTAGCTCGCAGACGTTCATCGTCCGAATCACTACGGATCTGTTAATCAAGGAAATATTTATAAATTTAATTTGAATATTGGTAATACAAGCTAGGAAATGCAATTTAAATGTAAAAATTAAATCCCTTACCACAATGGGGTCGAGGTGCGAACCCACTTACTCGCCCCCTATGGAGCGTTGCTAAACATGAGAGGAGGCTGAGTTATTAAGAGTCAAAGATAAGATTTATATGTTGCTCCTGTTCCTAATACTATAATATTAAGAATGGTAGAGAGTGACAAGTACCAGGGTCGTCCACAGAGATGTTAGGGATCTAGTAATCTAAACACAACCGTTGTCGGGTTGTCAATTTGACCACGTGTTAGGAATAAATAGTGTTTTGAAAATAGTCATTGGGGGAAGTTTGTACTAACAACTACTAGCATGCAAATGATCACAATAATTAACAATATAAACTAACACTCGGGGATTATTTGCATAACATGGTCAATGTTATTTCGATCATCGATTTCATCAAATACAAGAACTTAACCCTATTCTAGTGTTTGTGTCATGTGGTGAGGACAATAGTAAAAAATTCCCCCTATTTGTCACATAGAGGTGTGCATATAAAATCTTCCATCAGCATCGCCTCTGGAACTATGGGAGTGCAACAATGGCTACGACACATTCTGTAGGTCTGATTCTCCCCCCTGCGATTAAGTCCCAGGCGGAACACCACAAACGAACTACCCCTAGGCCTACAAAGGCAAATGAAGTAGCCATCTTATCAACGACTTCTAGGATCAACAAGATAATCCTAGTTTGCTACCCACTCTATCTCTACCCGCAACCCTTCGGACCTCTTTGGTCAGCTAACTAGATGTATGGTCGATCGTGACACTTAACAACGGTAACCTTTGTGCACACGCCCAGTTCCGGACTATCATTACCCCAAGTGCATCTAGGTTTCCTTAATCGAGGAGTAGCAATAGTGCACCAACATAAAAGTAGACTCGATTGTGTACCAAAAAAGTGTGACAATCACGAAATTCACAAGAATAGTAAGAACAAGCCAACATAATGATAAAAAAAACACATAGAAATAGGTAAATCAAGAAATCTCACAAAATAAACATTAACAAATGAATAGAAATATAGTCCCCAAGCTACATCCATACTCCCTAAGTATTAAACCCAAGTATTTCATTGGATTCAACACCTTTGGGTAGACAGAAATAAAAAGATGAAAAGAAAAGAAACTAGAGAGAAGTGAGAGTGTTTTCTCTCTCTAGCCACCTACAAAGATCTAAAAATGAGCATAAACTTAAACCCTTGTAGACAAAAGTCCATATATAGTACTAGAGAATTGAGCCTAAAAATAGGTCAAATGTGGCCAAAAACCCTAGCAGCCGCCACTGGCTCGTGCCGGCGCGCTGTGCTGACTCTGGCACAAACCATGCAAGTCGTGCTGGCGCGTCCCGTGTCATTCGGTGTAGGTTGCGGCCAGGTCTTCGGTTTGCTCCTTATGATCCACACCATGCATAATTTTGCGCACCCCCATAGGCTGGAACCTTGTTTTGTTCTGTCCCTCGGCGTGCCCCGCATTATTCTTCACACCCCGTGGACTGGTCTTGACATTTGTGATTTGAAAGGGGCGGGATGTGTAAAACGGAACGTCTCACTCCTATACTTAGCCAATTTGGAGTGAAAAGAAGGGACCTCTCGTGCCAGATTTTGACACGACCTGTGCCAGGTGCTACGTGCCATGCCAAGGCCTCTAAATGGGCCGTGATGGTTGGTGCAGGCCGTGATCGCTTTTGGTCCATGCCGGGCTTGTGCGGTCCGTGCCGGCCGTGGCTGGTTTGCTTGGCTAACTTCTTTGCTCCGCTACGGGTGAACTGGTGGTCTAATTTGGGAGTTCTCGTGTTTGGTTTTATAGCGCTCGAGAAGAAAATCCAATGGTGACACCTTCAAGTGATGACTCTTCTCAGATTTTGCCTAGATTTCCGTGAAACCTCGAACAACGATCCCTCCGTTTCTCTTTTGGCCTTCTTGAACTTTGAATTCGTCTTTCTTGGTCCCAATTCCATAGACCAACATGATTTGGAGTTTTTGGCCTTCAATCTACTACCATCCTTGCGAATCACCTTCAAATATCTATTACCTCCCACCAAAGAAAATGAAAAACACTCACGAACAACCTACTAATGAGATCAAAGAAGAAGATCTAGGCGCCCATGAATACAAGGTTTCCATTAGCCTCAATTAAATCTACAAAATGTGGGATTTAGACAAGAAAACCAAAAGTGGTCGTCTTAACCATTTGTCGTGTAAAACTAACTAAAACTAGCAATAAACCAAGGAAAAATGATAATAAATGTGTTAAATGCATCAGTTAATGCATACATAATGGTGCACATCAATCCCGCCACACTTAAACCTTTACTCGTCCTCCCTTTCTGGTTTCCAACTTATCCGGGTATATATATTATTAATTTTTTCAAAATTTTCATTTTTTTGGGTAGCACAAAATGCCCCAAAGTTGGGCTTCATCATACTACAAAAGATAATGAATTTTTTTCTACACCACTAAAGTTTTGAAACACACCCCCCTAATACAACTACGAAAATGTGCCCTCACACCTAAAAACAATAACCATTTAGAACGTTCAACATCCAAATAGGGAAATACCAAAACAAGGAAAAATACAATCATCACAACGATCATACCAACAAACAGTAATCATAATCTGAGAGATAAGCAAAGGAGATGCTACCATAGAGGTGTTCCAAATCCTCCCCCAACTTAGTTAATGCATTTCCCCCAATGCATATAACCAAGGGAAAAGTTGGAAACACTGAGAAATGCTTAATGTTGTCTCCGGCGTCTTGCCTTATGCCCTGTCTGCTCAGACCTGGATAGTAGTAGCCTTCTACGATGCCTGATATACGCAACCTACCACTGATCTCTCTGATGTCATCCCGCAAGTGTCATATATCCTCCCTCAAGTGAAGAAACTGACCCTCAACCTTGTCAAATCTATCTGCCGTGTCTCACTCATGATGATCTAGCTGCGCGCCAAGCATGTGAACATCGTGCCTGACCCTAAAAATAAAGTTCCCCAAGGATTGCGCCCAGTCCGGTCCATGCGGTGATGAGTCAACATAGGATATGAATAAGCCGACTGAAAGCCCGAGGACTCATGCTCCCGTAAGTGGCTATACTATGGGTGCTACTAAGGGTGTCTCTCATGATGAGAATGACCCGATACACTGTGCCTGGAGGGCTCAGGGCTTAGACCAGGTAGGGACCTACAACTTGATTGTGCAAAATCTTCATAGTGGGAAGAGATGCTATGTCTTTGGGAGCTACTAGCGCCATGCCATGCATAATGATACAACTTCTCATGAATAAAAAATGGCCCCTGATGAGGGGGTGATACTCCAAATACCTTTCCAAAAGTAGGCGGTGGTGCTATGGAATGCTAAAAAATTGGCGGCGGTATATACTGGTTGTGGTGGGACAACCTGCTGCTTAATGGGCAAAAACTGTGTGGAATACACTGGGACCTACTCCTGATCATCCTCATCCCCCTCCTCCTAGCCATCATCTTCTCCTGAGTAGTAATCGTCCAAAACTACCTCTGAACCTTTATTTGGCTCGATGATATTGTGCTGCAGTTTGAACTTCTTGTTCAAAGCCGTCCTCGAATGCTAGGGCAACCTCATGAATTTCTTGCCCTTGTACATCTAGAAGAAAGTTCCGTACTCCATCGATATAATATTTTCCCCATCCATGATAGGTAGAGTGAGTGTAAAGGGCATTTGTGGGTTCACTTTCATTGCCTCAGCCACCTGAAGGTCGTAGTACTGAACCAGAAGTGAAACCGTACCTCTAATAGCTATCTTCCCAGTGTGGGATGGTGCTGTTGAAAGCTCAATGGAGTGAGTGAAAAAATCTTCCAGGAGGCCGGGACAAACTCTACCCATGCAGGTGGACCAAAGTATCATGCAATCTCTCTCGGTGGCAGTGGTAGCCTCCCTATGACAACCAACTACCATAGTCAACAACCTGGCTACGCATCTCAGTGTCGGATGCACTATGTCACTGTTCTTGCTTCCTTCCCCCTCAACTGGTAGGTGATGGTAGCCCAGAATGCATCATACCCTGCATCAGGCTCGTTGTAACCCTTCACATCCCTCTGTAGCTTCCATTTGAAGATTTCTGCCAACTGAGCATAAGTCATGCCCCGTGGAACATCTACCAAATGGAATCTGATAGACTTCCCATTTGCCTATTGTTCTCCTTAGTAATAGTAGTCAAAAACTCTAGGGTAGGGGCTGACACAGTGGTAAACTCCTTCATACCAATCCTACAGGTTTGTAGAGTTTGAGATTTTTGAGAATCTCTTCGCCCACAAACTTTGTCTCTTGAATAGGGTGCCCTACTAGGTAGATAAACCCCCATAAATGGTACACTAGGTTCTCCCCTATGTCTGCAAACCATGATAATTACACAGAAATATAACACAAACACAGACATATTTTAGCAAAATTTTCCAAGCACAAACACACAACCACCCTCGAGCACAGAAAAATATCAACAACAATAACCACCAAAATTTCCAAGCACCAAACCCCACAATACAAGAATTTCAAAACTTCCAATTCTTCAAGAGAATAAAAATTTGGCCAAGTACTTCTAGTGCCAAATGTGGTGAGATCTTTGATTGAGAAATATGAGGAATCCCTCCTAAGATGGGTCAAAGCAGCTCCAACATCCAGAATGGACCAAAAATTGGGTTCTTTGGGAGGAAAACTCAATTCTGGCCGTGATACACTTTGAATCTTCTGAGAAAATTTATGAAGTTTCTGAGTTTAAGAGTTAGTGGGTTAGATAGAACTCAGAAAAATGAAGATTTTTATACCTAATGTGGGTGAATTTGATGAAAATTGAGGGAGATATGGCCAAAATAGTAAAAGAGGTTGAATATGGGAACTTAGGAGAGAAAGAAGAAGAGAAGGCTGGTGTGGGAGGCTGGGAACGTTGGGGGTTTATATAGGGGTTTAGGCTAGGTTTAGTTGGGCAGAGAGGGAGGTGGCACAGATCCATAGGGGGGATCCGTGCCGAGACGTGGCATGCCATGTGGGGGGGGGGGGTGGATGTGGCACGATCTAGGCTCGTGTCGGAGCTAGGTGGATCGTGTTTGGATGTGCCAGCCTCGTGCCAACACTTATGTGGCACCTGTGTGGTGCTCTCGTGGCTGGTGTGTTAACCTCGTGCCGATGGGCTTGGGCATGGCCCGTATGGTGTAGCACGACCCGTGTCAGGCCCTGGCCCGAGGTACCCCTGCATTTTTCTTCCAAAAATCTTCTCTTCCATACCTACACCCAAAAACACCAAAACCAAGAGCTGTACTGTTCCAAATTAAAGAGATGGCTGAATTTTCCAAAAAAAAACACCACAAAAAATTACCCACTCCCGAAATTCCAAAAGAGAATATTTTAAAGGGAAACTATAAAATAAAGCACCGTATTTTTATTGTCATTCTCATGACTTATCATTTATGAATTTTTGGAAACTAATAAGAATAGTTTAATGGGTCACCGGAATCACCGTCCTTGACACCACCAACAAGGCAACAACCATGTCCTTATGGACTGGTCTCCACATTACCTTAGGCTTACCTTTAATCCTTGGAGAGACATACCAAACATGCCCATATTTCCCAATTATAGATACATTCTTGTTGATTTTAGGAAGTGGAAGGGGTTTAGAAGTGATTAATTCCTCAACCTGCTTCTTTTTCCGCTGCAAGTTAGTGTACAATATAGGAGGCAAAGCATGTTTAATCACACCAAAAGAGACATGTTCATCAACAACTGTATCATTGGACGGTTCATTCATACAAGATAGAGCATGCAAGGTTTCAATACCGGGTAAAACCTCCTCATCTTCAAGAATTTTACTAAGACATTTACCATTTTCAATCACACAAGATTCATCATGTTGAGCATGTTCCTCACACAAAGTTATACCTTTACATATAAGAGAGGGATTTGGAAAATCATGCTTAGACTTGTAAATATCAAAACCAACTTTATCCATCTCACCCTCTAAGGTTAGTGTTCCCAACTGAACGTCGATCTTAGTCCTTGATGTTTTAAGAAAAGGTCTCCCCAATAAAATTGAGGGTGGACCACCATCGTTCACTACATTAAGGACATAGAAGTACGCCGGAAACACAAAATTACCCACTCAGGCCATCACATCCTTCACTAGTCCATGGGGACTAGCTTGGGAGTGATCGGCCATTTGAACAATTACCCTATTCTCTTTGAGTTCACCTATTTCTAGGTTCTCATAAATGCAAGAAGGAATGATATTAATAGAATCTCCAAGATCAATCATAGCATTTTTCAACAATTTACCACCTAAGGAAATAGGAATTGAAAACATGTCGGGGTCATCACATTTTGTCGGTAATTTTCTATGATTAAGAGTGGAAACTCCCCCTATTTTCACTTTACCTATTTTCTTAGGGGGTTTATTCCTCTTTCTTGTACATGCGACTTTCAAAAAATTTCATAAGAGGGAAAATGTTCAATCAAGTCTAAGATTGGGACACTAACCTCCACCTTCTCGAAGATTTTTCGGATATGGTCATTATTGGTTGCCACCTTCGGCCTTTTTCTAAGTGCATTAGGGAAAGGTGGTGGGAGATTCACCCTTCCTTCGGGTGCTGGAAGCTCCTTGACGGGTTCATCCACAACCAATTATTTCTTCTCCAAATTGGTTTTGTTGTTTTCCTCGACCAAATCGTCTTCTTGTAGGTTTTCCTTCTTCGGCTCACGCACCTCCTTCCCGCTTCTCAACTTTAAAGCACTCACATTCCTCGGATTAACCTCCGGTTTGGAAAGAAGTTTATCGGACTCTTTGGGCTCAAGTTGGCTTACCGAGGTAGAAAGTTTCCCGACTTGAATCTCAAGATTCTTCATGCTCAAGAATGCCCTAATCCTGAAGTCTTCAATCTCTCGCCTTATACGCTTCGAAAAGATGTCGTGTTTCTTGGCCAGTTGAGAGATTGCTTCAATAATTTCCTCTAGGCCGGACTTGTAGAGTGAGGCGTTGTTGTTTAAAAGCCTTTCTCCTCTCAGATGGGGTTCAAGTGGAGCTTGTGCACCTAGGTTGTACCCTTGCATTTGGTTCTCCTGTCACCATCAGAAGTTGGGATGGTCGCGGTACCTCGGGTTGAAGGTGTTTCCGTAGGGATCTTGCCTTTATCCTCCTTGGTACCCACGGAACCCTTTTTATTGACCCCTAGCAAACTGTGGCCTATTTCCGCAATTGTTGAAATCTAACGTCTTAACTTCCTCAGAGTCCTCCACCACTTGCAGGAACACATCCGTGTGAGATTACAAACGCCGCACACTTTTGCTTGTTGGACTCCCCTTTTCATTAATTCTTTCATCATGGATGCAAGAGCTTGGACTTGCTCCTCTAACTTTGGGGATTGAGATGGTTCATCCACGGGCTTCACCCTAGACCTTGTAACAAATTGCCTTATTCTATTTGCCATTTTCTCGAAGAGTTCCATTATTTCCCTTGGGCTCTTGTTGGCGATCGAACCATTGCAAGTGGCGTTCACCATATGCATGTCATCATCGCATAGTCCTTTAAAGAAATATTAAACCAAGTCCCCCTCATTGAATGGATGATACAGAAGAAATAACCAACAATCTCTTGAACCTTTCCCAATACTTGCAAAAGGACTCATTAGCAAACTGAGAGATGTTGGAAAGTCGTTTCTTCAACCTCGCAAACTTTGAAGCTGGGAAGTATTTCTTATGAAATATGTGCTTCATATCCATCCATGAGGTGATACAACTGGGCGGTAGATAGAATAACCAATCTTTGGACAAATCTTGAAGTGAGAAGGGAAACACTCTCAGATTGTAGTCTTCCTCTGAAACACCTGCCGGCTTCATGTTGGTACAAACTAGATGGAACTCCAAAAGATGCTTGTTTGGATCTACTCCAACCATTCCATGGAATGTCGGCAAGCTGTGGATCATGCCGCTCTTGAGTTCACACGTCACATTGGGTGGCAACGGTGGGAAAATAATGCAAAGCAGTTGATTATCCAATTTTGGAGCTGATGAGACGCCAAATGCATGTATTTTCCAAAACATTTAACATCTCTTTTGTTATCTTTTTGTTGGAAGATTGCTAGATTTAGGTATGTTTACATCATAAGGGGTTTAGATAACCATTTTTGGTTTTTGTATCTAAATCCTTCATTTTGTAATCTACTTTGAGTCTAATGGATTTTTGGTCCTTACGAGCGTCTAGATTCCTTTTTGTAAGCTTAATTTGTAGATTGCTCGTAAGCACTTCGGAATGTTTTAGTGAAGGCCATTCGCAAGGATGGTAGAAGCTTGATGAAGGCCACGGGTCAAAACGTGGTAGAAGATAGAAGGGTCGAAGAAGAAAGTCAAAGAGGCGGATTAATTGTGATCCGAAAGCTTGAACCAAGTTCTGAGAATTATCCGAGAAGAACCAGCCTCCAAGGATGGCACCATTCGATTCATCTTCTCGAG
>JAULKM010099595.1:0-10810 GCA_032355605.1 Rubia tinctorum
CAATACACACCTCAGTTCACCAATATAAGTGGTGCTTGACCTTGATATGTTATTAGCATGCATCGAGGTGATATACTCTGTACAAGCAGTCATCCGGTTCTATCTTGCAGAAAGTATAAATTTACCATTTTCTACAAGCAAGGCTGGAAAAGAGTGACCATATCATATGGCTCCAAAAACATGAACTTGCTATTAATTGCCACGGCAGTACTTCAAACATTATTTAACTAATTATTATCAACAACAAGGAACCAAAATATACAGACACACACAAGAAAATCACATTAATCTATTAAAACCATAAGGATGGAAAGATGGAGGATCAGATAAAAACTAGCATGTAATAAAGAACTTTAAGCATTCAAATTACACTAGAAACTGTAGAAAATTCATGAACCTGAATCCCAGAAAACACAAACATCTCAATAGTAAACAATTTCAGCAATAATTGGTATGCAAGATCTGTCACACATCATCCACATGATTGGTGCTCTGTTAAATTGTTGGAGCTCAACAATGACATTCTGGGCATTCCCCTATCCTCTAGAATCTGATTCATGCCATTTTAGAAGTTCATCATACCAATACTACATCCAGAAAAGAAATCTAAAATGAACTTTTGTTCTGAAACTGTGGAAATGGGATAATTACACGAGTGCTTTACATATACACAAGTACACATAACATCTATATTCTAAAAAATGCATAATCAAATATCTACTTGAATTATATAATAAATAATGCACAATCAAATATCTACTTAAATTTCTAAACTCTTAAACATAAAATGCACAAATGGCAAACAAGCAGACATTTTACCAAAAAGTTCAAAATGCGGAAAAAGGAATAAATTCATTCCTAAATAGAGCTAATCCCACTCAAGGTATTTACATAAATGAAAGCCAAGAGCAAAGAACTATACATTACAAACTCATATAAGATCTGGAACAAGATAAATAAGGAGAAAAATCTTTACCTGAGCACTAAATAAGGAAATTCACCAAACCAGACCATATTAAAAACCATCCTTAGGAAATTCACACAATCTCTCTTTTAAAGTATTAACATGGAATTATAGATTTTATCAATCAAATGGATCTTCCATCATTGTTGTTAGTTGTCCATGATAATAAAACACATAAGAACGTTTAAAATTATAGGTTCTATCAATCAAATGGATTTATAGGTTCAATCATCATTGTTGTTAGTAGAATCAACTGGAGCATTCAGACACTAAATACAACACTGGTAGGTTACTCAACATGAGCTAGATGACTTCATAAGGACTGAATAAAGAACATGAATGGAAGTTCATATCTTTTGTTTATAGTAGAGGTACCTCTTTTGTTTTCTTGTGGTAGTTCAAATCCTTCACAATTACTAGAAATGGACCAAACTGCTCATATGACAATTGGCTCTTGACTTGCTGAAAGAACTCATTTCCATCAACGTGAGTTCTCCTTGAATCGAAGCATGCAAAGTAATGATAAGTATCACAAAAATACAAAAATAAGATAGGATTCAGAGCAAAGTTTTCCCTCATTAACCTTCGAGTTGTAAATTACACTACCTTTAAGTGAACCATATCTTCTATCACAGATTAGTATAATCAGCATAGATTCATTGAAGGAAATAATCGAGAAAAAAAAGAACAAACCAGATTGAGATCCAGATTCCAAGCCAGACATTGAACTGTGAGTAGGTGGAGGCACAAAATATCTTGAAGACTGGTCATAAACACGCTCATGGAAGCTAGCAACAGTCTTGGTGAAATGCGTGGCCATGGTACTGTCAAAGTAAAGATCGAAAAAATAATTTGTAGGTTTTATATTTCATTATAGCCATGCTCTAAATGTTCTCACATTTTCCTATTCTGTAAGATAAAAATGTAGTAATAAACTAATTCACCTTCCGAATCCATATCCTGCGAATATGAGTTTCCAATGTCATATTAACTCCTCTTTGATGAAGTTCTTATAGTTGGCAGTAATCGTCAAAGAAAGGCTAAATTTGGAACCCTTCTCTTTCGCGATAAAAAGTTGACGACAAAAGGTTGCAGAAACACGAACATGTGATGTTTTTTGCTTGGATGGCATTGCCGCCATTCTGCGATACTCGACACAAAAACACGAAATGAGATGGTATTATAATAACCAATCTCAGATGAGACCTGTATTTGATTGATAATTGCAGATAGTGACATATCAAGTTCAAAGGATGTTGAAGAAAAATCCAATTTTTTAAGAACCTTAACGTGCCAAGTCCTAAACATGTGGCTATCTATAAATCCTAGATCAAAACTCATGTTTAATAATCCAGGTACAAGGTTACCTTCTTAAACATGTAATATGGTAGTCTTAGTCTTTTCCATTACGGCTAAAAATAATCACAAAATGCCTACAAGCAACCATATTAGGACTTAACAAGTACTTTCTCTGTTCCAGTAGAATTAAGCTACTTATAAACAATATAGTTTCACTTAGAACTTCTGTTTCTTTGATCCAAGAAACTCATTTTCTTAAAACAAGGAAGACATGTCATTAATGTGGCGAGTATTATTATGGAAGATATGATATCAAACTGTAGTAGAACCTTATGAGCTATGGAAAGTGTCAAAGTGCCCTTTCTCCCCACTTATCGTTATTAAAAATCACCCTACCTTCATCACCTCCACCACCAATCTAAATTAAACTTACCGATCAACCACAAATTACACAACAAAACTCGTGAAAAGAATAGAACATCAAAGATTTTTTCAGAACATATACCTTAGGCTAAACTTCTTCTTCATCCTCCCACACATCGTCATCAATTGGTATAATCTCCCACCTTCATCTTCTTTTTCTATTGCAATTCAAGCATTTTTCTCTATCAGACAAAACATCAAACACTTGGAGAGCAATCTTAAGAAAACAGAGTTTACCACTTTTTCTTGTACCGGATCAGAACTGTTGAAGTCATGCATTGTTTTGGCATTTGGTTCATCGTTGGGCGTTTAGTCAAGGTCTCTGCTCTTCGTCTGCCGTCTAGAAACTATGACCTCCGACGAGTGCTCAGTCTGCGGCGCTTGAAATCATCGAGCAGTGTGAATCTGGTATCAGCCCATCGAGCAGTTGCAGACCTAGAACCATTGTGGGCTTCAACTGGGAGAAGAAGTCGGCCGGTAGGTCAAAAAGGGCATCACCAGCCAGGACAGTGGTTGAGATTGAATTTGGGGGTGAGGGCGTAGACTGTGGGTGGGAAGAGTTAATTGGGCTGGAGGGAAAATGAAAGGGGGAATGATTTAGGATGATTTTTTTAAAGATTTTAGTAGGAAAAGTTGAGAATTTTTAACCGCAGCTGAGCGCGAATGTGTAAAAATCTAAGAAAATTTATTTTAAATCATTTTTTACTATAAAAGTTTTGACGAGATATATATTGTCTTACACCTAAAAATTTTTTAAACTAAAAGACTAAATCTCATAAAAATCAACTTTTTTTATTAAGATTATGTAACAATAACAATATATTTTAAGATTATTTTATAATTTAAAGTCAAACTGTTTTATTCGTATGTATATATATTAAGTCAATTAAATTTTGGACATTAATTAGTTAAAATTAAATATTTTTATTCGTGTGTATATATACACACACTAAGTCAAGTAATAATTGATTGTTTTAGATATTGGAGATTATATTTAAAAAGTAAATTAAGGGTTGACCGTCGATTTGTTAAAATTAATGTAATAATTATTATTTATTTGTTGAAAGTCAAATAAGGGTTGATTGTCGATTAGTTAAAGCCAATTTAATTTTTAGTGTTTATATATGTAAATTCAACAAGGATTGACCATTGAGTGGTTGAAATCAAGTTAATTGTTAATGTTTACATATATAAAGTTAAGTAAGAGTTGATTATTCATTAGTTAAAGTTAAACTTTATTTTTAGTGTTTATATATAAGAATTCAAGTAAAATTTCATCGTTGATTAATTAAATTCATATGTTTTTGGGCCATGTAGTAGTGATGAGCAGTTTATCACCTTCATAAGCTATTTACTGTACGTATACGATGACATATTTACTATACTATTTGCTACCTAGTATCACAATATAAAAGAATTGGGTTTTCAAGCAGATGATCAATTGAACACGTTCAAACTCTCTCCCTAAAATCAAATATAATGGGATCGATAGAACACACGTTGAAGAATATGCATCAGAGGAATTTAGGGCCAAAACTTTGGGAGTTTTGGGAAGAACACGGTGGAAGAGGGGAATTTCCTTTGAATTAAATTTTAATTTTTTAAGGTTAGAAGATAATAGTTTTGAGTTCTAAATTTTGCTTAAAGAATAAAAACTGAAGAGCACGGGAAAAAGTAAAAAGTGAGCGCCTAACTTTATGAAATTTAATTTATTTTAATAATATATTATTTTAGTTTACAACAAAGAACGTGGTTGTAATACTTATTCTGCAGCCGAGTACAAGTGAAAAGTGTGGGAAAGATTTTTCACAATGATTTTAAGATTTTTCACAATGATTTTATAACTAAATACAATCACATAGTTTATATCTTGTAAGTAGATCCATAGTCATTACTTTGACTTAAATCTTTTTGTTGTTAATACATATTTTTATAACCATTTTTCATCCTTTTATAAAAATATGATTGTAAAAGGGGGTAGCTTCTAGTAGTGGGCTTAGTGCAATATTAGTCGAACAATTAATGTTCTTTGGTGGGTACCATGTTACTTGACCTGAACAATCCGCATACTCGCACTTTCCTTAAATGTTTTTTTGGTACCTTTTACACCTTCCACACAACATGCATTATTGAAAAGACAAAAAAAAGGCAGAAAAATTGTTGATAATATTTCCCGCCAAAAGTTTGGTGAGTGACCGTAACTTTGGTTACTAAAGACTAATTTGGTGACCATTTTATATTTCGTCATCTCCATTGGTCACCAAGAAGAGCAAAATTACTTATCTTTTATGCCCAACACCTTTATGTGATTAATTTGCTGACCAAGATTTTCACTTGGTGACTAAAAGTTCATTGGTGACCAAGATATAGTGATGAAACTATATAAGTCACTAACATGTTCATTAGTGACCAAATATTTTGTAGTCACCGGAATTTGGTCACGAAAACCCTTTTTTCTTGTAGTACCCCCTAATTGATCCTTACCCACAGGCTGATTAGCACCCTCAGTGGGAATGTCATCTCCCTTTATCACCACTCTTATCACCCAAGACCAGCTAAGAACCCTGAGTGGGAATTTCACCACCCTCGGTGGGAATGTTATCTCCCTTATCCCCACTTTCGTCACTCAAGATCATCTGACCAATCTCAGTAGAAGTATCATCACACTTATCACCACTTCCAATACCCAATTCCAGACCATCACCATCTGTGGGAACCTCCAATGACATACCTGCCGCCTGGCTGAGGTTTTGTTTCTCAACTGCATCCAGTGAAAGATCCATGAGTCTCTCAAAGCGCTGTCCTCGTGGGGGAAGAAATCATTGACCGTTTCATGAAATCGGGATCCCTATGGTTTAGGAGTATTATTTAGGTTAGGTTTGGCTAAGGTTTAGTCTCTATTAAACAAATCCAATTAGGTTACCTGGAGTTGGTTGGGATTTTGAGAAGTTCCCTTCTTCTGTGAGTGACGTTGGACGGTCTTCTTTAGGGCCAGTTTTGACGAAAATGAGGCCCCGAGCAATACTTAAAAAATTGGCCCTTTATATATATAATATAAACGTCACGTAATATTTTGGTAAACCCTGATACAATTACAAAAAATGAGTTCTACTTGCATTTTTATTTACGAAGTCATCTATAATGCTATCTATTTGTAAATTCTCTAAAATTTCAATTTTGATGCACAATATTGCAAGTCCATTCAATCTTTCTTGTGACATCGTCGATCTCAAATATGTCTTCAGAAACTTTAAATTTGAAAAAATCCTCTTAGCCGATGCTACGATAACAAGCATTGTCAACGAAATTTTATATGCAATAGCAACATTGGGATAATAATCTACACTTTAAACAAATTCAAGGATTTCAATTGCAGATAACGTCTCATTTGGCAAAGTTGATTACAATATTTTTAGTTCAGCAAATAAATCATCTAACTCAACACTAGTTAAGTATTATGGGTAAGAATAGTTTGTAGATTATCACAATGTTTTCTCAACTCATCGTTTTTAGATGATTTTAGAATTTTAGAATAAAACAAAAAAATCAAAAATTATTTTCAAATGATTTCAATTAATCAAATCTAGATTTTAAAGAAGTAATCGCCATGTTCACAAGAACATTAAAATAATCAACTTTGAATGATTCTTCTGGTGATAATAAAATTTCAGCAATTTCAATCTCATCAAATTATTTTGTTCTACTTACAAGAAGCTTTGTTAAAAATATTTGCTCTATGTTCATATCTGATGCAAGACTTTTAGCAATAATAACACTTTCATTAAAACCAGTATTCCTGTACTTTTCAACAAAAGAAATTATGCCTTTTAATTGTTCATGGCAGAGTCAATACACATAGATTTAGACTGTAATTTCTTACTCACCTTGTTGATAGCAAACAAGATGTCATACCAAATGATCATACCAAGTAAAAACTCGAAACTTTCAATTGAATTAATTAAACTTCCAGCTTCACTTTTAGACTTGGCATCATCACAGATATTGTATAATTCTAATAAAGCATCTCTCACTTCAACCGGTTGAAATCTGATAGGTTGAACACTTTTAATTCGACTCTCCCAACGTGTATTTGACAAAGATTTGACCGTGAATCCTTAAACATTATCAAGTAACACTTCCCATCTTTTAATAGAAATTGAAAATAATGTGTATATACGTTGCAATATTTCAAAAAGGAAATAGCCCTAACACAAGAACTGACTATATCACTGAGGGTTAAATTAAGACTATGACAAGAACATGACATATATAATGCTCTAGGATTAATTTCACGCAACCTTTTTTGAACCCTTTGAATTTTTTTCCTTTCGTATTTGAACCATTATCATAAATATGGCCTCTTATATCTTTAATATTAAGATCTAATGATTTCAACACTTTTTGTAACTCATTAAAAAAGTCCTAAATCAGTTGTTTCATCCATCGTTATAAATTCTAAAAATTATTCTTCTATTTTTCCTTTGTTGAAATATACATCAGCACATCGTACTATAAAAGTCTTTTGTTCCAGGGGACTTAAATCTGGTGTACAGTCCATAATTATTGAAAAATATTTTGCTTCTTTAATTTTTTAATAATTACATCTCTTACACTCTTAGCCAAAATGGTAATCATTTCATTCTGAATTTGTTTACTCAAATAATGATAATGGATTTTCCGACTCAGAATTTGCCTAGTACGATCTTCCATCACAACATCAAATTTAGCAATCATCTCAATTATTCCCAAAAAAATTCCATTATTATTTTGATAGAGTTTCTCATTTGATCCACGAAAAGGCAACGAACGTTTAGAAAGAAATTTTGTAGAAGCTATTATTCTTCGTAAGACTTGCCAATGCTCTCTTTCCTTAGATATCTCTCGTTATAAATCTTTATCGATTATTTGATTCTTATCTAATTTCAGTTTTAACTCATACCAAGAGTTCATATTAGTAATATGTTCAACAGAGTCTTAACGTTCTTTTAGTCGCTCGCTAAGATGTTTCCAATCTATAAAAACCATCATTTTCTAAAGAACTTATGTTATTTTGAATTATAAATAATTTACAACAAAAACAATACACTTTATCCACATGTTTACTGTATACTAAGCATTTTCTATAGTAATGAGTATACGAAAAAAAATGTCTAGAACTTTTATCAAGGGGAAGTACAAGATCCATTTCACGTATAGGTTCATTTTAAACTAAAACATCTCGCTTATTGTTATCAAGGTTTTCCCAGTACCTCGGATCATATATATCAAATGAAGGCATCAATTGTTCATCATTCCCTCTAGGTTCAGTATTCAAAACATCAGGATTATTTTCACCTGGATTCAAGTTATCTCTATTCTCACTAATATCTTGATTTTCAAAAGACTTACCAACATCATTTAAATTAGAATTTTCACCCTTTTCATTAACACTTTTTTAAAAAGTTTTTATCAATGTCACCAGTTTAAGATTTAGTAAGTTCCTCTATTCTTTTTCTTCTTTTTTCCTTTTCTCATATCCCAAAAGATGTTTTTTAGGATTTTAAAGATTCTTAGACGACATATTTAACACTCAAAATAAAAAATATGAAGAAAATAAATGGTAAAAAAGAATTCAAATATATGAATCAACAAAGAAACAAAAGCACCTGAATAAAATGATAAATTGGATGTTGATGTGCTAAATTTATATCACATTTTAACACATTTGAAGTCTATTTTGTAATAGATTAGATACTTAATTGAAAAGAAATTAAAATTTTATCAATTAAAGGGATAGATGAATTCATATGTTTTATATCTCAATTCTTCAATTTATGAAGTGTTTTAGATCATTTTGAAGTATTTGGGTTTTGAAGAATTCGAGTTTTTAAGAAACGTTGAAGGAAGTAGGAAGATTTTCAAGAAGAAGGCTAAATATTAAATTTTGGTAGAAGCAGGCCTGGTTAATCAGGTGGCCCGCAACGGAGTCAATGGAGTACAGTGAGGGTCAACATAGGCATTACAGGCAGTAGCATATACTGGGGCCTGCATCGGCGAACTTGTGCAACTATAAAAGCATAACCCCTGTTTTCTTTGAGTAATTTTATAAGGAAGAACACCATCAATGGAAGTAGAGGTGATTTATCTCTTTGATTAGCACAGTTATCATATGTTTTAGTTTGTTACTAAGCAAGAGTTTTATTTCAATGATGTTGATCAGTGGCTGAGGCAGCCCTGGGCAAATCAGGGCAGCTACCCCACCATTATTTTTTTTAAAAATTAACTTTTTTAGTTGGTCAATTAACCCTTTGACCTAGTGACCCATCATTTATTCACATTTTGCCAAATTCCAACAGAAGAAGAAGTCAACAATTGTTACTACTTAATCTCCATATTTCTTCAGCTCCTGCTTCATTCCCTTATCCCTGCAAATTCGTTCTTCACCATTTTGCCAGGGCTAGCCCATAGATCTGCTCCATTTTCCACCGGTGTCCTTCCGTCCTCTGCGTCCACCGCCTCCGAGTTCGTCTCCGCTGCCGCTATCGGCGGCAGATCAGTAAGTTCCTACACCTTCGAGGACTTTCCCTGGCCCTGCTCTTTTTTTTCACAAGCATTTTAAGCTCTCTGTTTTCCCCAATGCATAATTTGACCTGTTTTCTTTGTTTTTCATTCGCCATTTTGCCTGATAAATTTTTTTGTACCTATGTAATAGTATGTCTATCGTTAGTTGTGTTATCTATTCCTTAGTTTTAGCCTAAAATTATCTCATTTTTTTGCAACTTGTTAAAAAAACATGGTGCCTAGTTTTAGCCTAAATTTGTTCATGTTAAGGAGACTTATTGTTTGAAATCCTTATGTAAGTGATTATTGCTTGCAGAATGCAGGTATATAAAACATTAGTTGCATATGTATGTATTGATACATTTGGTAGCTCTTGTGATAAATATTTAGTTTATAAGAACTAAGGCAGATTTCATAACTAAGACAAATTTCACTAACCTTGTGTAAACATTTATATGCGTAATAGTACAGATTTCATATGCCATTTACTTTATTTTAAACTAATTTTGGTGTAACAGTAATGATTTGAACTTTTTTTGACTTGTGATTGTGATGCTTACTATTAACTTGAAAATTATCATTTCGCTAACATCAGAGTTTTGTTTAGTTACTAATATATTTATGATTTAATTTTAAAAATGAAGATTGTAAATGAGAAAGATATTTCAACTTTCTTTTCAAAGAAAGTATTAAAAGGAAGAGTTGGGTCGTCTACGTGCAGTCCCCATTCAATTCAAGCGAATTTACACGAGGAAGAACATGTTGAAACTAGCAAAAATCCTATGGTTGAAGGTCATGTACATGAAGGGAGGTTAAGCATGCTTAATATTGCTAATCTTCCAAGAGATCCCGAAAAAAGGAGGAAGATGAGCGATTTTCATCCGGATGATAGAGATTTTTTTAGAAGATAGTATATTCAGAAGAAGCCTTGTCAACCCGAAGATCATGATTTCCCTAGAACACTTATCGGGAAGACAACTCGACGATTTATTCCTAAATTGTTTGACAATCATAGATCATGGCTTGAGTATAGCGTGGAGAAAGATGCAGCCTTTTGTTTTATTTGTTATCTGTTTAAGAGTAGTTCTGTGGCTGGGGGTGATGCTTTTGTTGGTGATGGTTTTAGAGCTTGGAACAGGACCGAGACAATAGCTGAGCATGTTGGGTCACATAACAGCGCACATAATAAAGCATTGGAGAGGCTGGAGATTTTTAAAAAGCAAAAGTCATCTGTTATGGCTGGTTTCATAAGACAGACGGAGGAATCAATGTCTGCATACCGAATAAGGTTAGAAGCTACAATTGAAACTTTGAAGTTTCTTTTAATTCAAGGTATGCCTTTTCGGGGCCACGTTGAAAGCGATGAATCACTGAATAGAGGTAACTTTATTGAACTCTTGAAACTGCTTGCAAAGCATAATTCTGAATATGGTAAAGTAGTCTTGAAAAATGCCCCCGGTAACTCTCAGATGACTTCTCCAGTTATTCAAAGGGAAATTATAAATGCTTGTGCTAAAGAGACAACTAAAGCAATTTTAGAAGAACTTAATGGTGATTTCTTTTCTATTCTTGCTGATGAATCTG